>JAZGTI010001825.1:9095-40499 GCA_036877585.1 Botia kubotai | reverse complement strand
TGTGTCTGTCTGTGTGTCTGTCTATGTGTGCTGTGTACTCGGCCTAACATACCTAATATATCATACATGTAAAGCTGCTTTGTAACAATGCCATTTTGTAAAAAGCGCTATATAAATAAAGTTGACTTGACTTGACAATTATTAACATAAGACATTTGTAATTTCATGTATGGCTTGTGTTGTCATTAGCAATTAGTTTGGTATGAATGTCTATCATTTGAAGATGGGAAGGTTGTGTCCTGTGAATTCCAAAACTTATTGACAATCAAAACTTATGTGATTCATTAATTAGTGAATGGACTCATGAAGGTGAAGTTCATATCTGAGTTTCACAGGATCAGACTGTTCTTACAGATTGCTCATTTCTTTTTGTTTGCACAATCTTCATTATATTTGAATTTCATAAATCTCTTTCGTTCATAGATCCCAGTGGAGATCTGCGCATAACAGACATATTCTCCTACAATCCTCAAAAAACCAACTCATCATTATTATTATATGTTTTGTGTTTGAGCTTTGTTGGCATTTAGGAAAAGACAGGGAATTTGTGTTTGTGAAACAGACAAACAAGCTACTATTAAACATATTGTTTTAAAAACTATGTCTGGAAATCCTTTAAGATTTATTACAGGTTGTATGTGAAGAAGTCAGAAATGAAATGAAAGATTGCCACTATTTCTAGGTCTTTATTGTACAATATAAAATTCCAGTTATATCTGCTGAATTCAGTTATATTTATTGATGCAGTAGGTGTGACTCTGACTGCGTGTTAACTGAGTCATGTTTTCATTGCCCTCAAATCAGTTCAGTCCTATATCGACATAGTCACATACTCGAAAGAGAGAAATAATCGATCATCAAAATGTATATTGTGTGGCTTGTTTTTTACACAGGCTGAACTGAAAGAACAGTGCTGACCCAAGACCCTTAAAAGACATCCAGATTTCACACACAGGCTTTCCAAAGACACATTTTCTAAACATACACTATATTGCCAAAAGTATTCGCTCACCCATCCAAATAATTGATGTTCCAGATGTTCCAATCACTTTCATGGCCACAGGTGTATAAAATGAAGCACCTAGGCATGCAGACTGCTTCTACAAACATTTGTAAAAGAATGGGTTGCTCTCAGGAGCTCAGTGAAGTCCAGCGTGGTACTGTGATAGGATGCCACCTGTGCAAGTCCAGGTGTGAAATTTCCTCGCTACTAAATATTCCACAGTCAACTGTCAATGGTATTATAACAAAGTGAAAGCGATTGGGAATGACAGCAACTCAGCCACAAAGTGGTAGGCCATGTAAAACGACAGAGCGGGATCAGCGAATGCTGAGGCGCATAGTGCGCAAAGGTCGCCAACTTCCTGCAGAGTCAATTGCTTCAGATTAGCTCAAGAACAGTGCATAGAGAGCTTAATTTAATGGTTTTCCATGGCCGAGCAGCTGCATCCAAGCCATACATCACCAAGTGCAATGCAAAGTGTCGGATGCAGTGGTGTAAAGCACGCCGAACTGTAGAGCAGTGGATACACGTTCTCTGTAGTGACGAATCACGCTTCTCCATCTGGCAATCTGATGGATGAGTCTGGGTTTGGCGGTTGCCAGGAGAACGGTACTTGTCTGACTGCATTGTGCCAACTGTGAAGTTTGGTGAAGGGGGGTTATGGTGTGGGGTTGCTTTTCAGGAGCTGGTCTTGGCCCCTTAGTTTCAGTAAAAGGAACTCTGAATGCTTCAGCATACCAAGTTTTTTTGTACAAATTCCATGCTCCCAACTTTGTGGGAACAGTTTGGGGATGGCCGCTTCCTGTTCCAACATGACTGCGCACCAGTGCACAAAGCAAGGTCCATAAAGACATGGATGAGTGAGTTTGGTGTGGAAGAACTTGACTGGCCTGACCTTAACGCGATACCTTTGGGATGAATTCGAGTGAAGACTGCAAGCCAGGCCTTCTCGTCCAACATCAGTGTCTGACCTCATAAATGCGCTTCTGGAAGAATGGTCAAAAATTCCCATAAACACACTCCTAAACCTTTTGGAAAGCCTTCCCAGAAGAGTTTAAGCGGTTATAGCTGCAAAGGGTGGGTCGACGTCATATTAAACCCTATGGATTAACAATGGGATGTCACTTAAGTTCATATGTGTCTAAAGGCAGATGAGCGAATACTTTTGGCAATATAGTGTACACCAATCAGCCATTAGTCCCACTCCCTTACTCAAGCCACTGGTTGGGGCAATTTGGCTGTTCTGGGCTGTTTAGGATGCTCAGATAGTGAAACTGACCTAATGTTTACACTTTTTGGGGGAATTGATCTATCGATTGCTTATTTATACTTGCTTATCAACATTAAGATACTAGATAGTATTTTAAAAAAATAAGCATATCACCTTTGACTCATATCACCTAAATAAATTATGCATTAACATTAACCATCCTTCTTTTTTTTAATAATGTTTACATGTTTGTCACTGTCTATTAATAAAAGTGTGTGTAGCATTTGAAACATTGATGCCTGTTTAATCCATCTGCCATTACTCTATTAAGCCAATGAACACTTTATTGTGATAGTGAGAAATGAATAGAGCCAGGTATGATCCTGTCAAAGGGATTTAAAGCTATATTTTACAGAAATCAGGCACTGAACAGAAAAATTAGACAAATTTACAAAGCTGTACTGCAGATTACAAAGAATACAGAAGACATACATAACACCATTATCTTTGCACTTGACTTGAGGCATCCATCATGAAAACAATATTTTGTTTTCTTTATGAAATTTATGCAGGGGTGTGTATATATAGCCGGCCTTCATCTCTGTCCCATGGCAGTTTTGCAGCATTTGGCCCTGCCCATTTGTCACCATGTCCGAATTCAAGCTCTTCTTGTTCGACAAGGAGTCCTTTTTGAGGAGTCATCCGCCCCAATCTCCTAGCCCAAGGAGCTATTCCTCTTAACCAGACATCAACTCAGACCCGCCAAAGTATGTGGAAATATGTCGGCCAGCGGCAAATAGTAGTTGTGGTGATAGGCTTAATACTATCGGCATTTCCACAATATTGACCAAACAACAACAATGATTAAAAGCATCGGCCACAGCACATGGTTGGCAAAGTTAGATGTAACATTAGCGTTTAAAGTATTTAAAATCAACCCAAACTCATTTATTTAAGGCAGAGGTGTCAAACTTCGTTTCTGGAGGGCCAGTGTCCTACAGAGTTTAGCTTCAACCCTAATTTAACAGATCTGGTCTGACTAATCAAGGTCCTCAGGACTACTAGAAACCTTTAGGCAGGTGTGCTGGAGCTGGTTGGAGCTAAACACTGCAGGACACTGACCCTCCAGGAGCTAAATTTGACACCCCTTATTTAAGGCATTTATTTGGCAGCTTATTTTATTTGGATGCTAAATCTTGTCTAACAATTGAGCTCCTGGGTATTAATCAAGTTTTAATTCCATGCTTTCTTGCCCAATGAGACAATAGATAGAATTATTCTGGTTGCGTCAAATCTCTTAGTTAGCCCATCTGGTTCCAAACATGAACTTCTCTCCATACTTGGCCATTTAAACTTTGCCATGTGCGTATTTCCCCAGGGCTGCCCTTTCATTGCACATCTCCTCTCCCTTGAGTCTTCTGTTTATGTACTGGAAGACCAATATCTTTATCTCACAAGTGCAATAATGACCTGAGCTTATGGATAGCATTTCTAAAGCAATGGAATGAGCTAACTTTTTTTTTACCACAACCTTCTATCTCTCCCTATTGACATCCAACTGTTTACCAAAGCTGCCCACTCAGTTACGGTTAGTGGATTCTATCAGGGTTTCTGTTTTTGCATCTCGTGGCCCCCCCAGCTCAATCCCTCAATTTTCAGCACCCTTGGCCCTGTTAGAGCTCTATCCCATCATCATTGCAGCCTTTCTTTGGGGGAAAGAATGGTCAGCTAAAAGCATAGTAGTTTATTGTGACAATGAAACTACCGTGCCGCAGAGCCGGTCGCATACAAGATGCGTCATATCTTCAATTGAATAATAGGTGGCTTTTGACCATTTATCATTGAATAGGCTCTATATCACATTGGTTAATATTTTATTATTTTGTTGTATCTGTTGTCTACGCAACTATAACTACAACTACAACTGTAGCAGTTTAAGTTACATAAGATGAGAGATAGGAGAGGGCTACGTATATATTAAAAAAAAGTCAGAGTGATGGTGACATCTATGATGTACCACCATCAATGAACTATGTACATCAATAAAGATTAGGCTGCTGGCACCAAAGTGGATCTTTCTTCAGTACTTCATTATTCTCTGATCTTCAGAGAACTGATCTCCCCTAAACCCCCTATTAAAATACTTTCTCAACTCCTCTATCAACTTCTATACAGGTTTTAAATAAATTAATCTTTGGTGAATCTTCCCCCACAATTACCACTCTCACAAACCTCCATCCTCTTCAAAAAACCACCCATCCACCCAGATACTACATGACTCTTGAATTACTATTAACATATTCACCAGCTACATTTCCACACTTTGTCTTGGCTATGACTTCATTAACATTGCTCGCACGCTTAACGCAATATTCATCTTGGCGTTCTTTGGTTTTCTCCACTGCTCCAAATTTACCATCACTTTTAACTTCAACAGGCTTTACAGCTTTTACAGGCTTTAGATAATGAAGCAATCTTTCTTCATTAACTACCTGTTCAATTCCATAAGCATTTTAGTCATAGCTCCTGTTTGATGCTTGATTCAATATTTTGGTTTCTCAATTTCATGCCATTTCGTGAGAAAGCTCCTGTTCGACTGCTGGTCAATAATCAAAATATTTGTGTTACAGCCCTTATCTTTACATATATAAGACTCAAAAAAAAATCTACACATCAAGGATCTATAGTGTGCAGTGGCTTTAAATGAGCAAAATATTAAAAGCAGGATCTGTAAACAAATGATGCTAGACCTTTTCTCAGAACTAACTTTCAACTTTCCCAGGTTTTCCCACGGCCATTTTAGTCAATGTGTGAAGTCAATTCCCCTTTAACAGATATGTGAGTGTACAAGTGCGTATATAAAGCTCTGGAAAAAAATTAGTTTTTAGACCATAAACAACAAGTTCATACTCATTTTTAAACAACATAATACTAAAGTTTTAATGAAGAGTTTAAAAATCTATATTTAGTGGAATAATCCTGCTTTTTAATCCAAACCTTGATTGATCTGGCTGTGTGGCATGGAGCATTGTCCTGCTGGAATAAACAATCCTCAGAGTTAGGGAAAATTGTCAAAGCAGAAGGAAACAAGTTTTCTTCCAGGACAACCTTGTGTGTGGCGTGATTCATGCACCTTTCACAAAGACGAATTTGGCCAATTCCAGTCTTGCTGAAGCACACCCAGATCATCACAGATCCTCCACCATATTTCACAGTGGGTGCGAGACACTGTGGCTTGTAGGCCTCTCTAGGTCTCCATCTAACCATTAGACAACCAGCTGGGCAAAGCTGAAAATTGGACTCATCAGAGAAGAAGACATTACTCTGGCACCGGCTGGCACCCGGGGGTTATACTCCCACTCCTGGAATGGCCGCGAGTTCTTCCTCCGCCCGGCTCTGACGGGTGGTCAGGTGTTCAACAATCTGCTGCTGGCGGACGCTTACCTCGGTCAGGCGTTGGAGTATCTCCTTCATATCCATGGGGAAAGGCGCGCCGCTCTCCGCTGAAACAAGTGACAAAAGAAAAACAGGTTTAGTGGGTGCCGCCCGCTTTTGCTGGTGACTCTTCACAGGTCTGCCCGCATTTTCCACCAGATGTCACGGGTGAAGAATCACACAACAAGGCAGGCTGGTGAAAAAAGACCCCGGAGGGCGGATTTATTGCGTGCAAGGGGTGCAGTGCAGGTGTGGAGCAGCCGGACAGGCTGCTGGTGCAGGTGTGGAGCAGCCGGACAGGCTGCTGGTGTGGCCCGTGTGCTGCGTCCCGTGTGTCGTTGCGAGTGCATGGTGGCGCATGCTCCCCAGTGCGGCTTACGGTCACTCGCTGCAGTCTGCAATAAACGGGAAAAAACAGTATTATTACAGCCAACATCACCTCCAGACTTCGCTCTCCCGTGGGCGGGAGGTGGCAGCTTTAAAAAGCCGCGGGGTGATGCGGCCCAGCTGTGACCGGTCCTCTGGTGATGAGCTGGGGCAGGTGGGGCGCGCTTACCAGGGCGACGCTGATAGACCCGGTGAGACTCGTCACAATATATACAACAAAAATGTTAGAAGTTTACAATTTACAAAACCCTAAGCCAAGTTAGACGTCAGCAGTCTCCCAGCAAGCAAGCCAACAGGGCGTCAGTGGCAAGGAACCAAATCTTCAATGATGTATAGATGGAGAAAAAAACCTTGGAAAAAAAAGCCAGGCTTAACCGAGAGTCCTCCTCTGGCACATTAAAGCTGCAATTTGTAACTGTCTTGGATACGAACAGGGTTGATTATAATCATTTATAGTTATTTATTTATGGAAAAAAAACGGATGGTTCCAATTATATTTGATATGACGGGCACTGAGAAATCGTGCCAACAGAAACGGTAAGGCATAGTGTTACTAATTGCAGCCATAACATCACATAACATCAACTAACTAAGCTAAAAGTAGACATGTAAGTAGGTTATGGTCTTTCGCAAACCTCAGCCTGACTCTTTTCTTTGCGTCTCTTTGATGAAGAGCTTTTTTCTAGCTTTGCATGACTTTAGCCCTGCCACTAGGGGCCTCTTTCGAACTGTCCTCGCCATGCACTTCACCCCAGCTGCCATTTGCCATTTTTCTGTTAGTCACTTGATGTCATCATATGGTTTTTGACAGACATTTGAATGAGTTGGCAGTCATCTCATTTTTACTCTCTACCGATCTGTAGTTTTGTTGTCCCCGATGTCTGCAGCTTGACCTTGTTCTTATGAACAGCTGTCTTTGAAATTTTAAGGATGGAAGCAACATGACACTTACTGTGTCTGTCTGCTAATAAAGCCAGAATTAACCCTTCTTTTCCTCACTCAAAACATTTATTTCAACTCTTTTGGCATGATCAACAGTTATTATTTGATTCCAATTACTTTTGAGGTTCTACGAGCGTTGTTTTTGCCATCCAGCTGGTCCTATTGCAAGAGAATAGTGATGACCACACCCGGGTTTTCTATACTTTTCCTCATTAAATAACATTAGGTTCAGGTGATCACTTAATTAGTACTTCTTAAGGCAAAATGAGATGTGCCTGTGTTCAGACACTGGAATAGAATGGCTGTTATAAATGTAGAGATGCTGAGCTCAGAAAAACTTATTTTTTTTCCAGAGCGGTGTTTGTGTGCACATTTGCATGTGTGTACGTGTATGTGTACACACATGCCACACTGTTCCAGTGCTTTCAATGATGCTCAATGCTCCAGTTTTCCAGGGTTAAGTCAAAGCACACAAGCTAGTTTGTTTTATTTATCACAGGCACATTCTTATCGCTCACTAACCAGTTCACCATGAACTGTTGCTTTATTGTTGAGAATACTGTATCCTGAAATTAAAGATGGCTTGCCCGATTTGATTTGACATTGCGTCTTTTGCTTGTTACAGACAAACATTTTATTTTGAGATTGAACAGCATATGTGTGTAACCGGTGTTGTCTGCTTTGTTTATTTTCTCTTTCTTATTGAGTAACCAGACGGACATTAACTGACGGTTCAACTCTTCTTTAATCTCTCCCCTAATAACACAAAATGTTTTTTAAGCAGTGTGTTTTCAGCCCTTCTTGTCTTTTCTGCATGCGCATTTAGCACATGCTTCGAACGCATCAATGAGACATCAAAATTAAATCATGACCTCAGTTAAAATGAAACATAGATGAAAAAGAAATTTAAAGGGGAAGATACACACACACACACACACAGATAGGCATATCAGGTATACTTTGTAAACATTTTTTTTAAACATTACTTTCAATACCTGTTACATGTGCTTACATGCATACAAAGGTCATTGACAAAAGGTTGGCTTTGTTTGTTTCAAGAGTTCTTAATTTTAACACACTCAAGGTCTTCTCAAACATACATATTACACATGACTGGTACCTTTTCTTGGTGTACAATATAGGTATAGTTGTAAGTGTACTAAGGTGCAAAGGTACTTTTATGCAAATACACGAATTGTAAAGTTTAAGTTTTGATTTGATGTTAAAGTTGTTTTCATTTTCTTTAAATAAAATGTGGTACACATTTTTTTTGTGGTACACGCTTGCCTGTGTGAAACTCTACCATAATGCTGTTTTTTTATGCCATTGCAGTTGCTAGGCAGTTGGTGGTTGGATGCTTACTGGTCCAAACCAAAACTTACTCATCTTGGAAGTCTCTAAGATATTTTAATCCTTAAATTGCCTATAATATCTCAGTAACTACAGGTATAAGGTCTTCAGACAAAAGTTTTTGTATTTTTTTTGTAATAAGGTTGGGGCAAGTTGATAGATAGATGGAGCAAGCACAAATGACATTCTGTATTAAGGAAAGGTGTTTGATGACTTTTATAAGTGATCAGGTGTACAATGTTTTTTGGGAGAACGAAAAACTTTCAACTTCATAACCATGCCCTAGCCACAATTACAGTTGACTTACATTGAAAAAAGTGAGAGGCATCAGAACATTATAGAGGCAAGTGGGTGGCCTCTTTTGACTGGCAAGTAGTCTCTAATTATGACCAAGGAAACTGTCCAGCCATGCCTTAGAAACCATTTAAAGCACCCTAGCAACCAACTTGAATGGGTCGTGTCTTAGCACCAGAACATCATAGAGACATGACTGTTGGCTCTTTTGATTCAGACACAGATTCTGTCTGTTAGTTTTGTCTAGCTACACTTAACCATTTACAGTTCCATTTACAGCAACCTTCTAATGAAATGAATAAGCCATATCTCAGTATTAAAACACTGTAGAGCCATGTGGTGGGCTTATTTGATTCAGACTGTCAGTGGGCTTAGGGTATTGCCCTGGCAACTTCCTAGCTATACCCTAGCAACCATTTAGAGCTCCCTAGAAACTGCATAACATCATGAATACGCCATATATAAGCCATGCAAAATATCTATCATGCAACATTCCTCATGCAACTGCGGTAATGGAGACAATCAATCTTTAGCTTTACAGAGACATTTCATCAAGTTCAAGTGGCCTTGAAGCTAGCTGGTGGGAGGAAATTTGCTGAATTCTGTGAATGGATTTGAATATGGTCAGATATTTACTAATGAAAGTACTACACTCTTTTCAGTAGCTAAAGGCTTATTAAAAATAGCAAAAACATGTAATAAAACAGCTGTGGAATATGTAGCACTTATGGCTGTTGACATTCCAATTTGACTGAAATCTGCAGAGCTCACTCTGGAATGTGAGTGCGAGGAGCTTGATTTTAAAATCTCTGCATCTGATCCAGAGATATTTTACTTAAGTGGCACTTGACCTTTAGATTCAAAGATTTAGGATTCAAAGCGTTTATTGTCATATGTACAGTGAGGAAACAGGATTCCCTGTGCAATGAAATTCTTACTTTGCTGTCCACAGTGAATGCCAGTTTTATAAACTAAAATTGAGAAAATATAAAATAACAAAAAATTAAGGCACATCAAATAATAAATAAACGTGCAAATTGAATAAACATGTGCAAACTGAAGGATAAATTGCAGCGATTGACTTGAAGTCATGTGCAAAATGATTGATTATGATTATGTTAATAAGATGCATAAACAGAGATGATAGGGTGCATAAATGGTGGTAGACAGTCCAGCAGTAGTGAAATCTGTTTATTCAGCTAATTATCTTGTTAATTAGTTCATCATTAGTTCCACCTCCGGTCCACCTCACAATAAGTTCATATCAGTTTTGACAATATTCAGCTCTATTAATTATGTTTGTCAATTTATGTAAGATGTACATTAGCGACAGTAACTGTAAAAGTAATTGTCTTTGGGATTGTAATTAGATCAATATCCATACAGGCCAGTGTCAGTGATTTATATAAGGACTAGATACCCTTGTCGCAAGGTACAGTACATAGCATGGGACATGTATATATAGTATATAGCATGGAAGGCACAGTGGAATATTTACAATTGGGCTCTTTGTGGACACAGACTTGCGAGGTACTTAGCACTCACGGTACACCCCTCTTTTCTTTGTGACCCAAATTCAACGCTTTAAAAATTTTCCTAGTTGAAAAAGCTATAAAATAAATATGGTTGGCTCTCGATGGACATGGATTTTATCCTCTGTAGCACTCAGAGTAAATAATGCCCCTTTTCTCTTCTTATGTCCCAAAGTCAATGCTTTTTAAGAATTTTATATTTTGAAACACTATGAAATTAGAAATATAGTAATTTCGTCTTTAAACTGAAACATAAAGAGCAAACTGCTTTCGTTCTCTGCAGTTGTTCTGTAAGTGAACAAAGCTAGTGCATTGACTGGAAAATAAATGTCCCTACTTCTGGGTTGTACACGTCACCTTGTGAAATAGATCTATAGTTAAATTTATTAATATTATTATATAGAATAAACAATTGCCCCACTAAGTAATATGGTTCATTAGTCAACTGTAAACAGTTTACAGTTACCAAGCACAGTAGCAACTTATCATATGGATATACATATATAGTGTGCACTAGTCCTTCGTTCGTACTTTCACCTGTTCACCCCTCATCACCTCCCCTTTATTATTCCCATCTGTTGTCAGATCGACCCAAGCAATTCCGAGTTCTTCTGTTTTCTCACTCTAGTCCTGTTTCCGTGTTTGTTCTTTCATTTTGGATTTCTGCTCTCTGTTCCAGACTCCGCTGCTGCCCGTCAGTTTCCCTCCACTCTCCGCCTGGTCTCCTGCATCTCCTCCCTCGTCCACCGCTCCACCGGTTATCCCGCTGCCTGCTTCCCCTCTGCCTGCGCCAGAGCTGCTGATCTCCATCTTCCCCTGCTTGTTTCAGCGTAATTTCCATTGTTGAATTGAACTGTTCAAACGCAGTTGGATCTCTTGTCATCCCTCACAGTGCACTGTATGATCATAGCAGCTTCAAACATGACTCATCCAATCAAAATCTGTAAATATTCCTTCTATACACAATTTTTTCATAAGACACTCTGGTTAACACCATCAAGCGTAGAACATCTTGAACAATAAGTGTAGTGACTTCTATGAAATTAATGATCATTTTGTTCTCACTGCTTGGTTCCTGTCAGCTCAGTCTCTGGCTTATTCCATAGCATTTTGGCATCACAAACGCAAGAAATGTGCACTTTATGTTTAAATTATGTATAAATTTTGTAGCCCTTGTTTTATAGTTCTGTGATGTTCAGTGTTTGTTTAATGTAGAACCTTGGTCTGGAGAAAAGGTTTTTATTTCACTATGTACTTGTATATGGTTGAAATGACAATAAACTCCACTTGTAACTTGTATTCCACTCTTGAAATAGACAAGCACAGTTTAGAGCTCCCCAGTGGCCCCAACCCAGACCGAAAACTGTCCTGAGCAATCACTTTCCCCCTGCTGATTGATCTCCCCCTGAGAACCCACCAGCATCCATCCATGAGCACGGTTTTAACCTTATCACACTAATGAATTGTACTCACTGAATGAACAGCCATCAATTGACTGTTTAGGGATAGTCATAGATGTAAGAATACTTTGTGACTAGACAATAAAATGAATATTAGGAAGTACCATTAATATAGTCAATGTGTTCATATACCAACTATACTGTAGTTTTTTAATAATACATTTAGTTTTTTAGGATTAATAACCCACAAATATGTTATCATCATATATAGGGTATTTATGGGGTATTTCTAGAAACATTAGATGATATTAAAGATTAATGTGTGAAGCACCATTTATAGAAATATTTTTTCAATTTTATTATTTATTGTAATAAAATTAATGTTTGCAGGAGAGAGTAGGACATAGAAGAGGGCCCCAGGTTGTCCCATACCACGGTAGCCCAGTCCAGAGCTTTCTCAGACAGACAACACACTAAGGCGATCTTGCTCTAATCAGTAACACAGAGCCTGGGTTGCTGGGTTAAAAACATGGAGCATTGCATCAAAAAACCCTTGGACATGGTCGGCGAACCATCATACTTCTCAGAAAATGATAATAGGGGAGCTGAAGGGACAGTGTCAAGAGTAGCGTTGGTCTGAGATTGACTAACCTGAGGAACGGGTGCGGGAAGACTGGATGGTGTTGTACGTAATTCCTAAAGGGCTTTCATGTGAGAGCTTTTCATGTTAGTCGTGAGAGCTGGATCCATGAGTGGCAATGTCTTCTGTAACAAGGACTCGGGAGACAGCAAAGAAGGATCCATGTGCAGTTTATTGATAACAAACAACTCATTATAAACAGGCAATGGCCGATAAACGGCAGACAGGTATGGCAAGGGCTAGGTAGAAATCGTAATCCAAACAGAAAACACAAAGAGACAAACCAGAAAAGAAATGTTCACCAAAGCAAAACAAGACATTGCACTGGAGCAGTGCCTAGAAAGGGTTTAAATAGCCAGTTAATGAGGGATGATGAGGAACAGGTGTGGAGGCAATCAGATGGGTATGTGTGATTATGGGTATTGTAGTCTAATACTTGGGTGATGGTGACCTTCGGTGATCATTGCGGGAATCAACGAAATTGGAGGAGGCGTTGGAAGTCAGATTCCATAACACTTTTAAAGCAATAAGGTGTGACAGGCTGTGATATATTGTGAAAAAACAGTGAAGCATAGTCCTTCAGCCTCTTATTAGATTTTATATGTCTGCATGTCTGCCCATACATACCTTTGCAATATTCTTAATAAAAATACTCCATTAAAATCACCCAGATCCTCCAACTGCAACTGCCAGCTGTATCTAAAACAGGGCAGGAACTGTCCGTCTCAATACATATGAATCTCAAAATGAATCTCAATACATACCCGTTACGAAGGAGGCTCCCGCCCCTCCGCCGAGGCAGAGGCCGAGCCCGGATCCAACATGGACTCACTGTCTGAGCCCGACAGGACCATGGATTGGATCGCTTCGGAGCCAGAGCTGGACTAGCCCATTCGGAGGTGCGAGCCAGCTGCGGCTATGGAGGAGGGGGCAGCGTCTTCCAGTCCAGGAGGAACCGCTGCTGGCGGGTGGCTCCTCCAACCCCTTGGCCTTCTTGGAAGCTGTGGTGGCGGAACTCGCCAACTTACGAGCTAGTTTGTCTGGGTTCCCGTTGGACTCGGGGGCACTCGCCACTCAAGTCTGTGTTCCGGTGGCGGCGTCCACCTCACAAGTCTGTGTTCTGACGGCACCCTCCGCCTCTCAAGTCTGTGTCCCGGCGGCGGCGGCCGCCTCTCAGTCTATGTCCTGGCTCGCCACTCCAGAGTTTGCCCACACCACGACGACCCTGGTCTCATATATCCATCGATTTTATCACAGACTTACCTAATTCACAGGGTCACACCACCATTTTGACCACAATTGATTGCTTCTCAAAGGCCTGTTGTCTGGTTCCCTTACCCAAACTGCCATTGGCTTTTGAGACAGCCGAACTCCTATGTAATATGGTATTCTGATTCTATGGACTCCCTGAGGACATTGTGTTAGATGGAGGTCCCCAATTCACCTCTCGAGTGTGGTTGTCCTTTTTCAAACATTTGGGGGTGAACATTAGTTTGACCTCAGGGTATCACCCCCAATCTAACGGACAGACTGAGCGTCTTAATCAAGAGATAATAAGATTTCTCAGGTCCTATTGTAACAAGCATCAGGGAGATTGGAGTAAGTTCTTAATTTGGGCGGAGTATGCTCAAAATTCATTAGTCAAACCCGCCACGGGGATAACTCCGTTCAAGTGTGTTTTAGGATTCCAGCCTCCACTATTTCTATGGTCCGGAGAACCCACAGACCTCCCTGCGGTGACAGACTGGCTTCGACGGAGTGAGGAAGTTTGGAATCAGGCCCACACACGTCCTTCATGCAGCATGACAACAGACTAAACAGGCTAATTGTCATCGTTGACAGGGTCACCACTTCGCCGCTGGCCAGTGGGTGTGGCTGTCCACGAAAGACCTCAGTTTCCCTGTAGGAAACTGAATCCCTGGTACGTGGGCCCTTTTCAGATTAACAGATTGATCACTCCTGTGTCTGCTAGACTAGTAACTACCGTATCTTTCCTACGTTTCATGTATCCCGCTGGCGCACCGGTGGAGGGTCCGGAGAGGGGTCTCCGGGAACAGGTCCCCCCTATCATGGTAGACGGAGAGGAGGCCTATCGAGTGAAACGGCTCCTCGACTCAAGACGCCGAGGGGGAAGACTCCAGTATCTAGTTGACTGGGAGGGGTTTGGTCCGGAGGAGTGATCATGGATTGGTGCAGGGGATATTCTAGATCCCACACTCACCGAGGAATTCCATAGGACTTATCCTGAGAGACCGGCCCCAAGACCCAGAGGTAGACCTCGCGTCATGTTCCTCCTCACGTCAGGAGCCGCTTACGGGGGGGGCTCTGTTACGGAGGAGGCTCCTGCCCCTCCCCCTCCGCCTCCGCGTCAGCAAAAAGAACCGTCACTGGAATACTAGCTATACTTCCGGACTACATTTCTCTATAGACAATGGCATAATTTCCCGTTTGGCACGCGTGATTGTAATCAAGACTACTTAAGCGTTCAAGCGCTAACGATCGAGACAATGTCTTGTATTGTCTCTCGAGCATGCATTTGGATTACGCCTGATATATGGACTTTGGATTTGTAGCCGCCTGCCCCGATCAGTGAGTGTGTACTGTTTATGTGGATGTCGGTGGTCAGTTTATACTTCTCGTTTATGCTCTCGGTTTGTGGATTTTTGTACTTTGACTTTTGGACTCTGGATTTTGGATTACCCTCTTGGATTTTGGATTATCGTGTTTGGATTTCTTGTATCATCATCTTGGAATGTTTGTATTTCACTGCTGTCTGCACCTGTCATCACCTCATTATTTCTAAGGTTAGTGTTTGTGTTGTTTTTTTGGTTGTTCATTTATTAAATACAGTTTATTGTTTAGATCCAGACGGGGAAGCCAGAATCAGGGAAGCCTTTGTACAAAGAAGGGATAGTGCATATTGGTAGGAGGATGTTAGAAATGAAGCTACCAGCCAGAAGGCAAAGAGGAAGACCAAAGAGGAGGTATATGGATGTGATAAACAAGGACATGAAGTTAGTGGGTGTGAGTAAAGAGGATGTACATAATAGGGTTAGGTGGAGACAGATGATTCGCTGTGGCGACTCCTCAAAAAAGGGAACAGCCGAAAAGACTGTTTATTATTTATTTATTTATATATTGTTACCTTTAATATATCTGCTTCTTCGTTATTCACTAATATATGTACTTTGTTTCTCTTTTCTATATCTAAGTCAGTGAATTTGTGTGTATATCAGATCATTTTTTACGGTCATTTTTATTCCACTATTCCAATTATTCAAATTCAACATCCTTAGTAGCGTGGCCAATTTAATTCAAATTCCAAATTTTTAAACTTACAACGTATTATTTTTCAACGGCTTTAAGATGGTTCTTGGTTTCACCCAGACACAGTGATTCTTCATTGCTGTTGTTCAGTAAATATTTTTGGTAGTCATGATCACCTGCCTAAAACAGGTGAGTATTTTCAGCTGTTGTTAAAAGGCATTCAGTGTGCTTGTGTTTGGCAGGAGCTAGTTGAAGGCAGTCCTCCACAGAGGAACTGAAAAGGAATTGTCATTGCCCTGCTGGTTATTCTGGTCATCTGCTCTCTGCTCTACTTTTACTGTAAACATATTAGTAATAGGAAATCTATAAACTAGTGTGCTCCTAAACAATGACAAAATCTGCATTTAGAAGATAAAAGCATTCAGAGTTGACAGTCTCTTCTGCCAATATGGGTCAATGATTTGCTCTGCCCTTTAGTTTACATCAGATTTTTCTGACCAATCAAATGTTATCTAAGTATCTGGATGTATCTGCCACTAAATACATCCTGCCCTAACTTTCTGTTGCAGTTGAAACTACATTTACATTTAGGCATTTAGCAGATGCTTTTAAATTATGTCAATATTTTGCAAAAAAGCTGCATATTGTAATGCACTTTAGTGGCTCCTTCAGAACAAAAATTTCAGTTACAGCTGCTTTAAAGTCCTATTAAAAGAAATAAATTAAAATAAGGTTTAAGTGTAAATAATTTCAAATGTTACCTATGTAAATGGTAAGGTGATCATAATGTACTTGTTGATTAGGTTTATTGAGCACACATTTTTAACCTATATTATTCTTAGACATGTTTGTGATGGCAGAACATTACAGGTAGCTTTCATGTTTTGTTTGCCATGATTTTCTACACACTGTTTGTGGGAAAGCAAAAAGTTTAATATTGCAATCTATACAAATGTTTCTTCTAGGTGTTAATGAGATTACAGAAAACTCCTTTTCCTTCTGATTTTTCTACTGAGATAAAAGCCCAAATTACTAACACTAACCCTAACTTAACAGTCTACTAATACTAAAAGACTGAGTTGTTGACATGTAGTTGTAAACTTACTTATAGTAAGTAGATTGTCTAAAGTGGACTATCAAAATGAAAATTGTAAGATACTTTACCAGCAAGATTTTTTAACAACTTCTTGAGAAGTTTACTATTCCAACGCATTTGACTAGCAGAAATTTTTCTAGGACCTTGTAGAAGCTTTATAATGCCGTCCCTTTGGTTAGTTGCCAACTTTTAGTGAGTTGAAGGCTATGGATTCTGTGACAACTTGTTCGGACCCATAGCACGGTTCAGCCACTGTAACACTTAGTATAGAGACCCCTAGTGTCACTTCATCGACACAATGTTTCGTTCCCTCCATCAGAGATCATCAGAGTTTACATATATAACCGAGACGTTTTACTGATTGCATCACATGGTACACAAACATCTGTGTTGATGCTGCTAATGTAGTGTAGGGGCACGCTGCTCAAACAATACACAGACTCAGAAGGTAAAGCAGCAGCTCCGTGCCCTGTGTCTTTATTGTCTTATATATTCCCTCACCAGGTATGAAATGTAGAAATTGTCATAGGAATTTGCTTCATATATGTCAGTGTTGTGAAAATGGAAGAAGTCATACTCTAAAGCATTGTAAGAGAGTCAATAAATAGATGAAAGTTCGATTTAACTACATGTGTTCCACGCATTCCACGTGTGAATGCTAAGCTAATGTGATTTCAAAAATGTGAGAATTGAGCGAATTTACGGATATATATATATTGTGTTTTGACAGTTAATATAACAGATAAGAGTTACAAGTTTCCAGTAAAAGTGTTGAAAATAGAGAGATCAAAGATCACAAGAAAGTGTAATGATTGTGTTCATGCAAATAGCATATAAAAAGATACAATTATTTTTGATAACGTGCTATAATTCCAGAGTTCATTTAAGTAGTTTAAGACATGGAACACTGTAAGTACGTTTAGATGTTACAGAGAGTGTCATATATGGATTATTATTAATAATTTTCTTAATGTACATTGCATTCCAAATGTTTACTAAAATTGTATGTTTAATTGGTGGAAAACAGTGTCTGACGAGAATCAGAAGGTGAAGCAGCAGCTCCGTGCCCTGTGTCTTTATTGTCTTATACATTCCCTCACCAGGTGGTGAGGGCGCTACACTAACAGCAGGAAATGTGTAAATACCTCAATAATAATCTATGAGTCATCACTGAATCTATGAGAGCTGGAAGACTTCATGCAGATAAGGTAGAAGGTACTACTGAGGATCTACATGTGTGAGCTGGAGTGTTGCAGGCATCTTATCTTACTATCTTAATAAAATAGTGTCTAAAACTATACCATGCTCTTTCACACCATGACTTTCATAACACAAAAGAGGAGAATTGATGAAAGATTGATTCATTCTAGGGCTTGATAAATTATGAATCCAAATAATTTTTTTCAGTTCCTTCCTTGCTGAGTGTGCAGTGCATGAAGAGTAGGTAAATATCTCCATGTTTATCATCTGGAATGGAAATGCCTTCTGACATTAATAATTTAAGATATTATTAATACATCTTATAAATGTATTATTATGATCTTATCTTTTTAGATGACAATTGTTGCATTGCACAGTTTCCCAGCCAGCAGGGAACATTCTTAGAACATTGGCTAATGTTCTCTAAAAGTTACCTCAAAAATGTTCTTGCAGTAATGTTAGTAAATAACATTTTTAATGTTATATATCATATATATTAAAAAAGTTGCCATTTAAAACATATTTTAAAAAGTTTGAACAACTTTCTTAAAACCAGCTGATAACTTTAATACAACATCTAAAAAACTGGGCATTTTGAACCTTTTTGGAGCTTTCACAATTACATTTTTAACATTTATGTTACTTAATGGATATGTTAGGAAATTGTTCTTACAACCTAAAATTGTTAGTTGGGTTACTGCTGTGATCTGTTATGACTTTTTTGTTTGCCCTGTCTGTCTGCATGTTTGCCAGTCTGTCTGCCTAGAGTCTGTGTATCCTACAGTCTTTAAGCAGGCAAACTCATTTTAACCTTTAGGCAACATCAAAGTGTATCTTTAAATCTTTCCTGTTCTAGTTGGCTCTTGAAATATTGTGGAAATCTTCCACTCACAGGAGAGGATTACAGTCTGGCTTCTAAAAAAAAAGTTACTGCTGAGGACATCTTTAATGGCAAACTCCAGGCACATGACCCTGAGGCTACATGGCTTAGTGGTGAGTGGCATTTGGGTTTTTCTCCACCGTCTCTACCTTCTGAGCTGTGAGTGGCCACAGGCACTTGTTTCATCATCTCATAACAACAATATAGACTTGCATCATTAGGATATGCACAAAGCATGTTCTGTAATCTCTAGTAGTTTAGGTAAATGAAGTTATATTCTTCACCGTTATTACAAATTCTTTTCTTCCTTTATTCCATCATGAATTCATTAGAGTTGCTGGGGAAGATCTGCCACACTATGAAAAAAGGTAGATTGATCTAATTTGAATCTAAAAATAAATCTGAATTGCCCTAATTGCTAGTTAGTCAGAGTAATTTATAAGGCCCAGTCTTAATTTGGAAGATACATTTATGCGGTTAGCCCCTGGTTATGTATGATTATTAGCTAGTCTAATAATTAATTATTAGCTAGTCCATCCTACATTATAGGCCATGAAGTACAGTTCTGTCTAGGGAAGACATAGGTTTACTGACAGGAAAACCTTACTGTACAAAGATACTCATATGGGATTACCAAACGGGATCACTACATGTACCAATAGGGTAGCCATGAATGGCGGTCCAGTTGCAGAGACCCTCCGCTGGGCTTTAGGCTTAAAAAGAATACAATGTCCAGGGTTCACCAAAGGGGAACTTTCAGAGGTGAAAGAGCACTTGTTATCGCCTCTAGGGGGAAAGGTGTTGCAGCAGGCAAGACACCCTATCGTTTCCTCAAGGTGCTTGTCAGGTAAACAGGACAGTGAAAAGACCACTTCCATTCTGAGGTTATAATCTAACAAAAGCATGGGGTGTGATGCAGACATCAGCTTCGCAAATGTCTGCTAAAGGGACGCCCTACTAGTGCCCAAGAGGAGGCTATTATGTACTGAACACAGCAGGGAGAGAGCTAGGTGCTCCCCCGACTGTGCGAGAGCCTGCAGGCTCACCATCTGGTTTCTGAAGAGAGTTGTGGGAACCTTGGGCATGTATTTAGGACAAGTTCTCCAAAAAATGTAAAAAAAAATCCTGGTCCAAACTTAAGGCCCATATTGGACACAGACCATGCCTGCAGATCCCCTGCCTTGTAAAACTGCCCTAAGCTGCACTAAGCTCAACTGACTCTTGTGCTGAAAAGGGGGTCTCTTCAAGGTCACAAGGACCACGGAGAGATCCCTAGAGGGTACTAAGCACATTCTTGGAGGATTTAACCTCCTAACACCTATAAGGAATCTCGGTCAGATTGTGCTTACCTAAGGATTCCCATTCAGTGTAACATGTTATGCTGCAATAACAGCCACATACATCTTAAAAGGTGGGAGAGAATGTCAGCACGGATCCCACAGGAAGAACACCAGTACATGAAAATACCACTTCAAGACATGGAGCTGCCTGGTGGAGAGGCTCCAGCCTAAGTGATGATGCTGCTGGTGGCAGACACCTAGGTCTCCTGTGTCCCGCCCAAGGGCCAGACATGGAAGATCTTCAGCTGCCATATTATGCCCTGCCTCTGAGAAAGAGGGCCCTTTCTCAGGAGAACCTTCCAGGGAGGCGTTATTGTAAGGAGCATGCATTCCAAGATCTGGGTGGGCCAGCAAGACCTGTTTCTTTTCTTTGTCGGTACACACTGTGCAAAGTGTTTTGTGTCTATTTGTGGAAAGCGGGGCGTGGTTTCGACGCGCTGCCAGCAGAGAGTAGAGTCTGGAGACGAAATGCTTAAGGGAAACGCCTCCCTCGTAATTATAACTAACAGCTGTTTTCATTTTGCAGTGAGTTGAGAGACAGGTTAAAAACGGGGCTGCAGGAGAACGAGTTTTGGAGGAGCGAGCAGAGAAAGTGACGGGAACCGGAGAAAGTCAGAGTGTTTATTGGAAGCTGAAAAGCAGCGCGCTGTTTGCTTCGTTGTATTTTTTCTTGTTTTTCTGTTTAATAAACGGGCGTTAACCACTCATCCGCTCCCCAACCGTGGTCTGTGACGTTTGTTTTATTTTTACCGCCAGGGAAACGTCACAGTGGTGCCGAAACCCAGGATTTATTTTTTCTTCACATTTTCTTTAAAAACCCGAGGTACACTGCCATGGAGTCCATGTCGCTGGATGAGCTCGTCAAGTCGCTGGCCAACCTACATCATGCGCAACCCCTGTCGTACCCCTATTTTGCAGTAATTGAGCAGTTATATTGTGTGACGCAGGACACAAACAAAAGAGAATATAACCCAGCTGTTAATTCCAAAGAGTCCATCGTAATCCAATGGCCGGCCATTTAGGACAGGACAAAACACTTAACCGTCTCATGGCCGTTTCTATTGGACGGGCATTCGCGGGGATGTCTGCAGGTGGTGTGCGGCATTACACAAATGTCAGTTAGTGAGCCCCCCGGCCGTTTCAAAAGTGCCGTTGCACCCGCTTCCACTAATCAAGGTCCCCTTCGAAAGAATTGGCATGGACCTCGTCGGGCCATTAGAGCGGTCAGCATGAGGGCATCGCTTTGCATTGGTTGCAGTCGACTATGCAACGCGATACCAGGAAGCAGTGGCTCTTCGCAACATCTCGGCAAAGAGTGTAGTGGACACCCTCTTCCGTAGTATCTTCCGGGTGGGGATTCCGAAGGAGATCCTCACTGATCAGGGCACAACATTTATGTTGCACAACATTTACGCGCTGTTTGCTTTGTTGTATTTTTTCTTGTTTCTTGTCATCCGCTCCCCAACCGTGGTCTGTGATTTTTGTTTTATTTTTACCGCCAGGGAAACGTGTCACACTATTGTTCATAATAAATGATAGCTTTATGTGTAGGCCATGTTTAAATGCATATTCAAATCATTTACCAATTAAAGACCATATTCTTTAGTACAAAAAGAGTTTTGCATGCCCTGTAGAGAGTACAGCTGTTAAAAAATTATTTTGTTTGTTTGCACTGCTTCTGTTAGCTTTTGCCATTTATTATGCTGCATTTAGTCAAATCATTTTTATCTGCCACTTCTGTAGATTGATTTGTTTGTAATGAATTCTGTTTTCTCCTGCCTATTTGCTCAGATGCCTCTGAATTACTTTTATACTTTTTCTGATGGACACGCATACATATTCTGTTACAATATATTTAAAACAAGACTTTTACATGACACATGCATAATCTAAATATCAGAATGTTCTTGTGCATGCCAGTCATTTACTTATTACACTTGCATGACTAAAGTCTCTAGTCGGCATAAATCCAAATTTGTTCTTTACATTTAATATTGGATTAAGGCAATCAAATTTGGGATTAGATGTAAAAATAAAATCTTTAAAAAAAAAAGTTATATATGACTACTAGTTTTGACCTTGTAATTGATCTTAAACAAGCTGTCTGTTTACATTAGACTAGCAAAACTAGTAACTGTTTGTTTTTGAAATATATTTTGACCTTTATAGGCCTTCTGATGAATCTATGTGGTAAGAAAACATTACTACAAGTCCAGTAAACGTTTCTAAAAGAATTAATGTTGGTTCAGGATCAGGATAATTAAGCATTAAAGCAGAGGTTGACTTCACTAAATGGGAGATCCCCCACAAGCTCTGCTTGTTTCCTAAACTCTCAAAAAATAAGAAATGTCTCATTGTAATTTAATACTAGCACATCCGCAATCTCTGGCAGATTAGTCCACATTAGCATGTCACATTATCTACAACAACATTGGCATTTTATTTTGTTTTTTTTTATATTCTTCATAGACATTTTCTGTCCAGTGTTATGTTAGCATGTTCCATTTGAATGCTCTGTATAGCAAAAAAGATCTATTTCAAAACTTATTAGATTGTCTTAACTGGAGACAGAAAGTTAACATAACATCAGTCTAGTCTGAACGGCTAATAAGGCTAACTTAACTAATTAATGTTAAAATATGTGGTGTAAAAAAACGCAAATCTAAAAAGTAATATGAATTTTACTATCACTAATATACTGCTAAAATTGATAGGAGAAATTAAAAAGCCATTGTCTTACCTTTTCACTTGCGCTCTTGGTATAAGTATTGGTATAACGGTGCAGGGGCAACGTTTTTTTTTCCTTTTCGTTTTTTAATTTGCGAGGGGCGTTACTGTTTTTTTTTTTTGGTGGACTCTGCAGGGAGGCACATCGTGATGATGTCATAAACTTTGATTGGCTGAGGCAGATGTTGTCACAGGGTCATCCTAAAACTATGCTGTTGGCCTCAGGACAGCTAGGACTTGGCAAAATCAGGGTGTCTGCTATTAAAGTCCAAATGACATGAAAAAGTGGGTGATACCCTGCAGCTTACTACATTTCCTTTTTCCCAGATCTACCCAGATGAAGGTCACTTCCTTCACTCTAAAGATTCGCAACTACATCTGAGTCGGTCACTAGTAAACTTTTTCGTTAAATGTTTCAGACCACGTGAGATATTAAGCGGGGACAAACTGAAGCAGGACAATGAAGATGATAGTTAAATTCATATTTCTATCCCAGCACAAACCACCTCATAGCTCGATATCACAGCTGTTGTTCTTTGTAATGCATGCATCACTGATGGAAAGCTTAAAGAGCCAACAGTACAACATACAGAAAAGAAGAAACATTGACAGGAAAAGCTGCAAATTACTCTATCAGAAGACCACAACAGGTAAAAAAGGCTATAGTCATTATTAGAGTTTAAGGCCTTTAGTTGAATAGAAATGCCACTTTAAAAACCATTTGTTTCTGTCTTTAATGTTAAGCATACTGGGCCTTATTCATATCGAATAGATATTTTGTAAAGAAAATAGTTTTTTTTTGTAAAGTTTATTTAACCATTGGGCCTCATCCATAAAACATGAGTAGAACTAATAATGTCTGTGTAAATTGTCTGTAAACAAAACCCATCCTTACCTGAAATGCAATGCAAGAAAAGAATTAATGGGCAATTTACCAAATTTTAGTAAATCCATTTAACTTAAAAAGACTGGTTCTCATTCATTCCTTTTGAATGAGGTCTGTTGTGCCATCAAAGGTATACTACTGCAGAACATTTACCTTATACTGAATCATTGTAATGTAACGATTCAGAAGCAGCATTCTTTCCAGGGCACATCATATAGTTCATAAGCCCATTCAAAAATGGGTAATGGTCAGTTTGTTCTTTATTTGACAAGTGCAGCTGCAAATGTCTGAGGATGCTAATTGTCACTGTGCCTTATTGGAATAAACCTGCTTACGACAGGCAGGCAGTCCATGAGGTAGGATGAATCATTTATAGACATTATAGCCAAGAACATTTTCTTTGCCTGTGTAGATTGAAATCGTACATGCAGAAATCTTTTAAAAACATTTTGCATAGAATATATTTCTTGCTATTTTGGCATGGTAAAAAAAATGCATTAATGCATTTAGGTGTGTTTATTTTTTGACGGCTTGGATGTTCTTGTGGTTCCACTGAATTTACTGTTGTAAGTGAAATTCTGTCTTGTAAGCAATGCTACTGTTTTGGTCCTTATGTGTGTACCTTGTACATAAAGCATTTTCAAAGCCGTTTAGTTTATTTTAAACCAAACCATTACAGCTGCATATTCACATGCACGTAATTCACCATCACTGAGCAAATGGCAAAGACAGACATTAAGACTTTCCAATTTCATTCCATTTCCTGTGATCCCAGTCTGCCCCCTTGTGGTGTCAAGCTGAAATTGACGATTGTAACGGAGAAACTGCAATGAGTCAATACAGCTAGTTATCAGATATAAAAGCTTTATTTTCCAGTGTTTTACAATGTGCGTTCAATGTAAGAACGAGCCCTGCATGACACAAATGGTTAGGGAAGCATTGTTCACACACAGGAAAGACTGCAACAGTTTTACTTTGTAAGTATTGTACAATATAGAGGTAAGGTTTAGAGACCTGGGGAGTGAATATTTCTGGCAATGACTGCGAGAAAAGGAGCAGCTAATACATTTAACAAATATTTGCGTTTAAGTTACTTTACAGAAATATTTAAAATTCAAGTCTGGTTAAAATACAGAATGTACAACTTAAAAGAACAATGCAATAAAATAGTGTTAAGAACCAAATGCTGTAGGAATGGAAGTCTAATTTTAATGAATGAAATCTGGTTAAGGTGTATTGTATACCTTAATGCATTCAGTGTGTGAGTTGTGGCACCTTCAAAAACCCAAGACCAAAATTCAATATGAGGCACTTTCATATTCCAGACAACTGATTTGTTATTTAACAATCCATTCTTTTCCTATCATTTTTCTTCCAGCTTTATGCCACAGACAATGACCATGTCTCAGTAGTCATAGTTTAACAAACAACATTTACACTGCATCAGAGGAAAGAATTTCTGTGCTGAGACAGTTTACTGTGCTGAGTGTCTGCCATACACTGCAATAAAAATAACAGGAAATGAAACGGACATCGTTTCATAGCATAGCATGCAAAGCAGTCCAAACACAGGCACAATAAAAGCACAGAGAATTATGCACACTTAATAAACAAGATAGTTTGTTTAGTATTATAATAAGCACATACATTCTTGTTTTCTTGATTACTGGATGATGTATCACAATATTGGGACCTCTTTACACTCAATAAAACAGATCTTTTATCAAGACGCTCTAGTCTTTTTAACATCCTACAAATCCGGACTATGGACCTACCTGCCTGCCCTATTCCTCGGTTACCTGCCATTATCTTCCAAGTCATTTGGACTAAAACTGAGCCATTGTGTAATGTTTCAAGCATCTCAATTATATTCAGATCTAAAATCTATGTTCATTGGTTTTCCAGCAATGCTGTAGTGCAGATGGCCTACAGTGAGGAACCTCTATTGATTATACAACATTGGGTCAGTATGTAATTTCATTCACAGAAGAAAATATTAGGACAATGCTTAAACAACACTGCCATGTTCATCTGAGAATGCTCAACATCAATGTTCTACACATTTTTCTTATCTTGTACATATGGCACATACACACTCAATCATGGTCGACTCATCAGTGATGCCAACATGGCTTTTAACCATCACTTAAGTAGTAAGTACCTTAGAAACATATCAATACTCAGACACTCAAACAGTGTACTCTCAAATGTATATGTACATATAAGCATACAGACAGACATCGTTTTAAAGCATAGCATGCACACTTTCACAGGTACTGATAGAAACGAGAACGGACCACTTGAGCACCAGAGAGTTTGTGGGGGTGGGCATCAGAGCCTAGGCTTAGGCTCTTGTTCTGAGAGACCGCCACATCTCCACTAAGCAGCAGACCCGAGTGGGAGTGTGAGGGCCCGGCAGATAACAGGTCCTGTAATCTGGAAGGGTGCGGGTCCAGCATGTTCAGGCTAACTTCAGGGTTGCTGGCACGGTGTCGCTCACGAGCTATCCAGTCTCTGATGGAAAAGTCTTGTGAACTGCACTTGGGCTTTAAACGATCCACAGCTGAGAGCTCAGTGCCCTCTACACTTTGCCAGCCTCCAATCACTGACAACTCTCCAAAGTCACGTTGACCACCCATGGTGTGTCTGCGACAGATATTGCTTTTCCGTTTACTTCGAGTCTCAGAGGACCTTGTGCCCACCCCAAACATGTCATCAGCTGATGTTCGTAGTCGACACTTCAACCGATCTGTGATTTTGAATCGCCACATAGGCTCAGCTCTCTCTAATTCACTGCGAGAGGAAGCAATTGGGCTGCCAGTTGATCGCCCCTTGACTGCATCCAGCACTCCCAAGAGTCGACTAGACTCGTCACTGCAGCCTCCATCAGCTGAAGACTCACTGTCTATCTTTTGCCGACTTCCTCTCTTGCGTGACAGTGTATCACATGCAATGATTCGATGGGAGGGGATTAGATTGGGCACATCTTGCAAAGGCATCAGGTTCCCCTGAAGCTGGCTGCTATCTTCAGTTGGTCCACCTTCTCGGCCAACAGCAAACACTGATAAGTCACTCTCACTGTCTGTCTCCATGTGCCGCCCCTCACTGATGACTTCACTTCTTTCATCATCAGCATCATCTTCACGGCTTTCAGCAACTGACCGCACCTCTGGACTGAGGGCAATGGACTCCAACCCTGTGTTGAAGGTCATGGAGGAAGTGGTGGAGTAATCTGAAGTAATTGAGCAGACCTCCGCTCCTGGGCCTATTCCTAAATTCTCCATCCAGTGACCTGGTGTTCTGCCATGACTCATCCTTGGCATGGAGGCCTGGGAGCTGGTGCTGTTAAGTGTGCCCAGATCTGAGACACATCCATCTTCATAGTTTGAAGGAGGATCTGACAGGGAATTTTGGCAAGTAATCTGCATGTGATAATTAGTTTTGGGTGATGTAATGATCTCAGGGGAGGATGCAGCTTCCTTGAGCAAATGTTCAGAGTTTAGCTGTTTATTGTTGGGGGTGAGGTCAAGGTTATTTCTTGGGCTCTGGTCATCATCCTCAGTACTTTGTGTTTGGTCATCTAGTACAACTTCACTCTCAGCCCCCTCAGTTTGGTCATCAGGAGGCCAATTTGAATCTTCCACTGGAAGGTCCTTTTTGGAGAAACTAGCATCCAGGTCATCATCAGAACTACTAAACTGAGATTTGTCCTTGGGCTTTTTGCGCTTACGGGTGACAAAGATGGAGGACTGCAGCAGCTCTCTGCTGTACAAGTCCTTACCAGATCCCCAGGAACCCTGCTAAAAACAAAACATACATGTATCACAAAGGAAGCTTGTCATACACTGTAAGGTTCCAAAATCTAAGCCAGACATAAATATACATGAATAAAACAAATACTCTTACAAATTAACCACAAAACACACTACAGTTGTCCATTTTGGTAGATTGTATTTATATATAAAGTACCTAGGGACTTTTGTTAAATTTGGAATATGGAATATTTCTACTCTAGGTGATGTGATAAACTACACCTGTTTTTGCTCTGCTAGGACACCTCTGTGAGTTTAGAAGTCATTACAAAATTCCCCTGTAAATGTGAAGTCAGTGCAGAGAAAAGGTCAATCACTATTTGTTTGCCACTTATATTTAACGATGGTTTGACATTGTTTTGATGATTTGACAATCCGACAATTTTAAGTGTCCAAATAGTTTTTTTGTGATACATTTTGTGATATACTAATCACGCTAATCATCTCTGTGGCAACTATGCTTAGAAATAAAAGCATTGGGTTTTTCTATTTTTTGCTTAGACAATTGGCAGGGGACCTCTCCTTTATATTGTGATGCTGAAATGATATCTAGAACAACACTTCCTGAATGAGATACTCACCTTTGATTTTGCCGAGTCATTGGTGGTTGAATCTAGTGGAACAGGAAGAGAAAAAAGTAAGTAGGCCATTTGGAATACAAGTGGAATAAAACTGGGGCACTATAACATCTTCAGCACAACAGCACCAATAGTGGAGTCATGTAGAGATCTGGAGCAAACAGTAATGAATGATGAGAAGGACCCAGGAGTGTGCAGTAAGACAAGAGGCACAGTTCATGCACACATTCACACAGACAAACTGTCCACAGCGAGAGCGAAGATCAAACACACACACACACACACACACACACACACACACACAGTCAGTTGTACACATCTACAGGCATTCTTTCCCAACTTATGATTTTTAGGTTTAACATGCTTTAGAAAACAACATGACCTTAAGTCATTTTATCATGTTGAACTAGGAAACATAAAATTTATACTTTCCTAGATTTCCTAAATTTAACAGGTATTGCATAGGGTAGAATGACTATAAATACTAATGACGTTTTGAATTATTTTGGATAATATTTTATCTTTTTAAATATTTGCAAATCCACATTGTGTCCTCTCTCATTTGGTCATTAAAACGTGTAGCAACTGTAGCTCAGTTGGTAGAGCATTGTTTTAGCAGTGCAAAAGGTTGTGGGTTCGATAACCAAGGAGCACATGTACTAACCAAATGTATAACTTGAATGTACTGTAAGTCGCTTTGGATAAAAGCGCCTGCCAAATGCGTAAATGTAAAACATTGTCATATAAATGTCCTTTATTAAAACATGCTTTGTTGCAATGTATTTAAGGTAGGATCAAAAACTGCAATTATGCAATAGAGAAAAAATTATGGGAGATTGTCAGAATAAGTAATATTTAAAGGTTGTTCACTCTGACAGCGAGTCTCTGTACTGCAGGTTGCTAGCAGGCGTCCTTATTCAACTACAGTACCCAACTGTTATAAAAGGTAGATCACGACAGCTTTGCTGTCTGCATGAAATTAAATTGGTGTTGATTTTAACCAACACAAACAGTTGTTGTTACACATAACGCCCACAATCCTCAATCACCCTCAATCACTTGGGGAACCACAATTGTGTTTATCAGTATATCAAACTGTCACTGCAGAATATGGAGATGCAGAATGAGTCAATACACTGAGATACTATGACATGGAATAACAGGGGTCAGATATGACAGGAGGCGCAGAAAGGGGCTAAAGGGGCACAAGCTATAAGGTGGTAGAGCAGCTACAGGGAGGATTCAAGTCCTTCGGATGGGCTCCTACACCACTCAAAAGCCCCTTTGCTTACTCTCCATCCTTTTGAATGGCATGAGATTGGTCGTGCACTGGACCTGTCTTTTTGGTTTTAAGATTTAAGCCAGCTCAGCCCCTCACCACACCCCTTCAGACACCATCATGACAGTTGACTGGAGGAAATCCTGAAGACCATACCATGCTATAACTCCAAGCGGTCAGCTTCAGAGACAACGAGAGACAGCAAAGAGGCTTTTCAGACACATGACACCATCACAGCTCTGTATCCTTGCTATTAATAATAGTCTTGTAAGATATTAAACGTGCAACACAGCGATAACAAATAACGACTTCTCTGACATTTTTTGTTTTCGTTTCTTTTCTGGTGAGTTTGTCCTGGATTCCATTTTTAATTTATAAGAATCTGGGATTTCTGCAGACTAGGCAGCTACACTGGGGACAACACTCCTCCTCCTTCCTAAAGTTCCAGCTGTCCATCACAGACATTACAGAGTCCATCAGTGACATCACCGAGTGACAGACGCCGCCCACTTGGCCTGTGTCAAGATTGGGTAATGTGTGAGCTGTGCTGGACAGTGACAAGGCAGAAGAGAAACACTAAGACAAGATGGGTCAGACGAGTAAACCTTGGTGGTTTATCATTGATTGTTCCTTTTCTTTTGGGAAAAACATGCCGTGTTAGCACAAGAGAAGGGTAAAGGGGATAAAGAACTGAAAGAAAAGGAGGAGTGGAGTCGTAACTGAGACTAAAGCAGTAGGGAGAGATGACAATGTGAGGTTGAAACCAATACAGACCAAAGCAAAAGGATAACTAGACAAATCAATAATACAATGTCAAACAAAAATAGGATTGGTTCATAATTTCACATACACAAGAACTATTTTATCCAATTTTCAGGTAGTTTATCAAGTCTGACCAGTGCAAAATTGCTAAAATAGTTCACCTTTACATATGCATCAAGACATTTCTTGCAAGCTTGCTGCTGTTCACTCTAAACATCAAGAGATCTACTGGAAAGCATGTGTTCCTGATAATAATCTTAAAGACACTAATACAGCGTGATTATAGACACAACATATTTGAAAACTGAGGTCACTTCTCACTCTGGTCTCTGAATCACATCCTGACACATCTGATCTGATTGCCACGGCTGAACTGTAATAGTGAGATTACCTGAGATTTCACCCGGAGATAAAGCTGTGCGGCCAATGTTGGTGAGCAGATGGTCGATGTTGGGTACCGGCTGAGACTGGACTGTACTCTTCTGCTCCACAGGGGTCTGATGTACACAAGTAAAAAGACCAATGAAAGCAGTGGTGGGATCAGTGAAGTGACAGGCCATTTTTTCGATACCAATATCTAGAAACCAGGGTGACTGACATATGCATAATACAACTTTAATGAAAGCAAAAGATAAAAGTGTTTTGATCATTTTAGCAAAAGGTTTAAGTTAAAGGTTTTATTTTTATTTAGCCAAAAAAATAATAATTATCTGCCAAGCTAATGTGGTTATTGGCCGAAACCAATAATCCAATAATGGTAAAATTTCAGATCAATCAGCTCAGTGATTAAATTGTCTATTATACCGATCACACACTGTCAAGCACTTGAAATCATGTATTTTGATGGTAGGTGGTCCTTCAATCTACATTAGGGCTACAGATGTGATGTGGTCCTGACTACCTCCAAATGAGGTTTGAGACATCAGATCACAATGCATTGGAACTACAGGTGCTGGTCATATAATTAGAATATCTTCAAAAAGTTGATTTATTTCACTAATTCCATTCAAGAAGTGAAACTTGTATAATGTATACATTCATTCCACACAGACTGATATATTTATACAGAGCTCTGTGTTCAAGCACATTGAGAGGCGAAGGGAAGGAAAAGATGTGGTAGAAAAAAAGTGTACAAGCAATAGGGATAACTGCACCCTGGAGAGAATTGTGAAACAAAACCCATTCAAAAATGTGGGGGAGATTCACAAAGAGTAGACTGCAGCTGGAGTCAGTGCTTCAAGAACCACTACGCACAGACGTATGCAAGACATGGGTTTCAGCTGTCGCACTCCTTGTGTCAAGCCACTCTTGAACAACAGACAGCGTCAGAAGTGTCTCGCCTGGGCTAAAGACAAAAAGGACTGGACTGCTGCTGAGTGGTCCA
>JAZGTI010001824.1:11666-40738 GCA_036877585.1 Botia kubotai | reverse complement strand
GTCTCTCTCTCTCTCTCTCTCTCTCTCGCTCACACACACACACACACACACACACACACACAGGATTACTTATCTATCCAAATCGGTACATTCCATAGACTTCTGTTGTTTTTATACACAGCTAGTTATAAACAATATAACCTAACCCTAACCCTTACTATATTTTATAGCATAGCATTTCATAGCATTTTTACAAATAAGGATGTCCCCAAAAGGAGGTGCTGCTCAGATTTGTCAGGTTTTGTTGACTTTTGGGTACAAATGTATTCTATTAAGAATGAAAGAAGCATTACACATTATCTGTGGAGGAGAATGAACTGCTCTGCTAACAAGACAAAACTGTCTCGCCCTAAACGGCCATTTCCCACACTGTGAATTAATCTCATGCAGTTATAACTCTCATAAACCTTTGAGTTTTTAATTGTGTTCCAAACCACTGAGAGTTATTTGAACTTTGAGGTATTTAGCATTTCCCTTTGAGATGTATCCGGTCGTATTCCAGTTATGAGACGTCACATTAATAATGAATTGACTTTAACCTCCAGACTTTAGATTTGTTTTAGCCGAACATTTTGCAGGAACAATTTGAGAGTTCATCGGCTCGTATCTAAATGCAGAACCGTTGCTAGATGATGGTGTCAGGGGTGGCAGCTCATTACGGAGATGATCCTCTGTGTCTGCATCATCATCACCTCGATCTTAAAGGTCAGGTGACCTGATATCCACCTGGTTTATTTTTGGGGGAAGCAGCAATCATGTTAAAAACTACCGGGAACATTAAATGGTGACCCTGAGGGGCCTCTTCAGCGGCGTGTGTTCAGAGGAATGACACACACACTTGAGATCTTTTGCTCTTTCTAGGAGATGAAGGGCTGCTTTGGTTGGCGCCGAGTGCTGACAACAGGTGGCATCTCGTGCTACCTGTGAGACTGCTTGAGATTTCAGAGGGACAGAAGTGCATTTTAAAGCCCCTATTAAAAGATGTCTGCACAGCCTCTCAAAGCTGGAAGTAAACAGTGAGGAATGATTCGACTGCGCAGGCTGTTGAGGGACCAACACTTGTTTTCTGTCTCTTTGAGTGTGTAACGTGTTTTCTAATGTTGACAGCGAGTCTAAAACTCTCAAAGCAACGAGGATCTGAAGGGTAGAGCGGCAATCTGTCAGTAAGACCTTCTGTGTACATAACGCAATTATTAAAGCACTGTAACAATATACACTTCATAAAACACATCGTGATCAAGTTTTGTTATACATTATTTATGAATATACTCGATCACACATGAAATTGGGTTCAGTGAATTAACTGCTGTGTAAAATGTGTTCATATTTAAAATAAATTAGTCTAAATTGGTCATTTAAATAATCAAAAACTTTTATCATATTATCACCTTTATATCGTCCAGTAGCCTCTTTGAGCTTTAAATGTTTTTACATAAAAAAATAAACATATCTGTCGACTAGTATTGTAATAATTATAAATGGGAGTTAAAGTTTTCATAATATCTTATTGATTTTAAGGCGTATTAAAGGTGTGAATCATAATGCATTAAAATGATTAGTACATTATATATACTGGCTTCATAAAAAGTGCTATTTAGTATTTTTGTTTCCTGTACTGAAAATGTAATCAATCAGAACTGATCGATTTTTCTCTGTCTTAATGATCCTCTGTTAGATGCGTGTGTTGATTCTTTCCATTGATTCTGTAATACTGACAGAACACAACATCATCTCCTGCTGGTCCGTCTGAAACAACACCTGCGACACATTTCCTGTTATTCCAGCGCCGGGAAATCTTTTCCTTCCCCTCATCTTTACCGGTTACTCTTCTACAGAGCTGTCAGCTGGGTATTATTCCCTAAACGAATCATAAATAAATAGCAGAAAGACATTTTTCTATTACATATTGTGTTGTGGCACAGGGAGCTGACAGCTCGGCCTGATCCAAACAGAATCACATTGATCACTTTCTCCCGTCTTGACATGTGATGGAATGGCCAGTCATTTTCCATCAGCGACAAAAGCTGCGAGTGGCTGCTGAATGGGGACTGTGAGATGCTGGGATTGAAAGGTGAGATTGGAGATGATCTCTGTTCCCTTTAGACTCCATGTCATTACCGCTGACCGTTTCTATCTGGCCTTTGGCGGCACGTCGAAACTGTGATGCTATTTTCAGTTCCAGTCACTGTGAACATGTTACTGTTTGGTCTCCCAGGAGATTTTGCTCGCTGATAAAATGATCAGAACAGCCGTGACAAGGCGCCACACGATTATTGCTTGGCACCGACTAACAGTGTCAAGAGAAAATGTAATGAAGTTTTCTTGCGAGTGATTGACAGTCAGTAATGTAAATCAGCCGCCCTGACCATTTGTCATATTTTGTTGTTGCATGTAAATACATTCATTAACATTCAGTTACCGTCTTTTAACGAGCACCTTGGACTGCGGTAAAATTTGCTCTGAATAATCGAACTAATCACTGTTTGTATAATCGACATAATTTAATTAGCGTTTAATCAGATTCTCGGCTAATTTGGTTAAAACCAAAAGCATAATCAGTGACAACTACAAGATTTGGGACTACAGAAACCTTCCTGTGTATCTCAGTGACATCTGCATTAATTAATAAACACATTAGACCTCAACAGAAATGTATCTTTCTAGCTGTTGATGTCTACTAAGATCAACATATAAGAATTTCATACTATGTCTTTTTCTCTGCTAAAGCTTTTCCTGTGAAGTTATAGTCCTTTACCTTCCTCGTCCTTCCTTCTCTCAGGAACCGCCAACATAAGATGAAGCCGGAGATCTCTCACTGCTGTTCCCCTGAAGAGCTCACTGCTGTTCCCCTGAAGAGCTCACTGCTGTTCCCCTGACTGCTGTTCCCATGAAGAGCTGTTGTGTCTTATGGCTTTTTATTCCTATGTGAAGGTAAAAAAGCTCATGTAGGGATACAAGCCACTAAACACACAGTGATAAATCAACCTGAAATGAACATGTCAGCACACAAAGACGGTTGATCTCTCTCTGCTCAGCATCTTGACAATGATAATAAAAAGGGCCAAACTTTAATTGTTTAATTGGTTGTCTGCCCCTGATCCACTGTGATCATCACAGCTTCATTGTGATGTCAGTTAGTGATCATTGAATGTGAACTGAAAGGACACAATGTAGTGTTCTTGACTGTGTTCTCAATTTCTTTTCATCGCGTACCTGCTCACTGTTTATTATTTTACACTTTACTTTGCTAAAAACTGAAAATAAAATTCCCTGGTTAAAAATATAGTTAATATTGTAAGCAATTGTGAGCACAGATTTTATTCTGTAAACAAGTCAAAAGCAAGAAAAGACAAAATCACAAAAAGTGTCAATGCAAAACATTTAATAACGTTTATATGACGCAGTCTGTAATCCGCTCACAAGCCTTCAGCAGGCCCTGCATGTTCCTTTCTGTACTCTTCATCTTTTGCACGTTATTAAAATAAATCTTTTAAATCCGACATTACAGATTGCACTGGAAGAAATCTCCCAACAATATCATACAATATACGATACACGTATACGATAAACATAAAGCACCTTTTAGTTCTTGTAAATAGGAATAAAGAACTGGGGGACACGCTGATGATGATCGTGTGGCGTTCGTATATGAAAACGTCAGTGCATGGGAAAAATTCCTAAAGGTTTTCACTCGCAAACATCGTCCTTGTTAGCACCTGAGTTCATATTACAGATGAAATGACACTAAAAGGCCGTTTCCGAAAAGCTCAAACGAGGACACCAAAGAACCATTTCTGTTGATCGATCTGTACACAGTAATGTTTTTGTCATTTGTTCCAAAACTGCCGAGTACCAGCCATGGTTTGAATAACAGCTGCTACGTGTTCCCTTCAGTTTTAAGACATTGTGTTCACATTACACAAATAGTAATAATTAAACAATATAGCACCATTTAGTGTTGATACAAAAGCTAATACTAATGAGTGTTTCTGCAGTACAGTAAAGAAAGATTATTAAAGTTATTCTCTAATGTACATCAAAACAGGCACGTTGACATGAGCCAGACTTAGCGATGTCCTTTGAGTTTGTTGATGGGAAAACATGTCGTGTAAGTGTCAGGCATTATTTGGAAAACAAATATTTTCATTTTCAAGTAAACTTTTTTTTACCCCCCAGATTTTCTGTTAAGAAATACACTCTTTTAGAGATAATACTCAACTATACAAAATAGAGAAAATAAACGTATTCGTTACCAACAAAGTCATCTTATGTTCATACATATTGTCATTGGTCTTCACATACATGTAAGTACACATTTACAAGAGGAATAAAGTGACTAAACAAGGAGTTAAATGTTTTCACAGAGGAGGGCCGTACAATCCTAGTCTCATGAATAAACTCCCTTAATCACGTGCCTTGATTATCTCCCCGTTAAAGGCATCCATTTAATTCTTAAGTAACAGATTCAGAAGTGTCCTTCCTTAAAGGAATTTTAAAGCTAGTCAGTCTTTGGCCAAACAGCTGGCTGAGGAGGTTGTTTTGTGACTCTGCCGTACGATACGAGTGGGTTTCTATATTCCGGACCCCGGGTTTGAGCCGTGATTTATTAACGGAATTGTTCAGGGTGGACATCCTGAAAGAAGGGGAATGGATGGACCTCCCAGAAATGCTCTTTTTCCCTTTGCAATCCCCCGTGAAGTGATGAACAATCTCCATCTTTTTAGGTGAAAAACTGTCAACAGAACCTTTCTTTAGTTGAAAGCCCAGAGCAGAAGACCCTGTCTTGTTCTTGTAGACTATTTTATTACTGGCTGTGTCTTCTTTTACAGATGTAAGCACTGGATAGTCATTGGGAAGATCTGTTTTTCTTTGTCCATCAACATTTTCACACCTATTGGTTCTGAACTTCTTTCTGACCCTCGGTTCAATTCCAAGATTTTCCCTTGCAGTTGGCGATGGTGCCCTCTGAGAACCATGAGGTGTCTTTAGTTCTTTCCTCTTCTTCTGTTGTCTTGTTGAGTCTGCACTTGTTATTGAGCTGGGAGCGTGGCACCTTGCCTTGCCTTTCAGATTGTCCTCGGACAATCCTACACTTATTTGCTTATCGAGACCAATAGTTGGCTGTTTGTTGCGAGACGCTGTGTGAACATCTTGTTTATTCTTATTCCCCATCATGGAGAACTCCTTGATCTTTTGATCCTGCTTCAATTGGATTGTCTCACATGAAGATTGCTTCACAAATGGGACAGCTAAGTCATTGCAAGGTGAGAGCCCTTCTATGTCTTGATTTGGTAGGATGATGTTCCTTTGGCTGCATACTGGTATAGTGCATGGACTTGAGTCCTGGGTTCCTATCTGTTCAGTTGCATTTTCAAGACTTGCTGGTGGATTTTTCTCCGTTGTGTCTTTGCTATAATTCTCATTTAGGTGATTCTCTAAAACTAACGTAGTTGGAATTGCACAAGAGTCGTCTTCTACTTTTACATCACAAATCTCTGTCAGAGCTTCTTTATCAGCTGTATTGACCTCTCTAGACTCACACTCTTGAGACAAAGAGCGGTTATTATCTTCTTCCTTTAGCTCGGTGGTGGAAAGAGTCGGTTCAGGAGAACCTGTTTGCACCAGACACTGTGTAATATCCCTGGCAACTTCAAGGAAGTCCTCAGTTACATCTTCAATTTTCACACTGGTATTTGTCTCTGTAGAATGCTCATCAGTACTTTTCTGCAGAGTGTCATCTGTGATGGGTAACACTGATTTCATACCTTGTATGTCGGTACTCTTGTTTAAGTTGAGCGATACTGTGCCAACATTGGAATTGTCTGCGTTGCTTTCAGTTGCCTTCCTCTTCTTGCTTGGTGGCACATCCGATTTATCATCTTTGGAACTAAAAGGCTTGCAAGGTCTTACAACCCCCCTGAACTTGAAGATCTTGTTCCCTCCAGCAAGATGTTTTTCCATGTGGCGATCAAACTGTTCCTTCTTGGAAAAGGTATAGTTGCAGGTACTGCATATAAAGGACTTCTTTATTACATGCATGACATCGGCACAGAGTTCACAAGTATACAGTGTAGTGTGTTTTGAGTCTGGCTCATCTGTGTTCTCATGCTCATTTTTCAGGTGATCTTTAAGATCCTTTGCCTCTTGGTAGGACACTGGACATTTGTGACACAGGAAAACCTTTTGCAGACTGTGAACAACCAAGTGACGCTGAAGTTTAAAGGGCTTTGGAAACTGCTTGCCACAATGGTGACAATCCCTCGAAGGGTCTTTGCAATTAGGATGCATCTCAGCATTTTTTGAAGCTGTTTCTGCTTTAGGTAAAACCTCAAACATTGTCAGTGCGCTGTGTTTACCTCCTCCCCCAATATTCATTTTAGTCTTTAGAGCTGTGGAATCAAATTCATCTTTAATCTTTGGCTCTTGGCCATTAACATTTAAGGAAGATCTTCTCTCCTCTTTTGATGGTGGTTTAACGTTGTCTCCTTTTGCAGGTCTGCTGGGTCGATGCTGCATTATCGAAGATATGAAATTCTTCACTGCATTTTCCTGCATAAAACACCCAGGCATGTCCAGGAGGGAACTCTGTGACTGTCCTCTTCGTGCAAATTGTGAGGCATGCTCACGCAGATGCTCATTGTACATCCAGACATCTGAGATTTCTTTCAAGCACATGCCACAAGTCCAAACGCCAGCTTTGTTCTTGGCGTGTTTCTCCCTGAGATGGTCCCGAAGCTGTTCACGGGAGCTAAATTTGCGCTGCACACACATATAACATGTTGGGGGAGGTGACGGATTGTGAGAGAGCTTGTGGAAATCCAGCTCACCTAAGGTGAGAAACCATGTGAAACACACTTTGCATTTATATTGCTTATCCTTAGATTTTAGTCCAGGTTCAATGCGTTTCCTACACTTTGTATCAACAGGCTTTTGGCCTGGTATTACATGGTCTGTTATTTCAGTGCTTGCAATGGGCTCAACCAATGGCATATCTCTTCCAGACTCAAAAACTGGTACAGGAAACTGGATTGTAGTATTAGGGTTTTGGATCCTGTTACTGGGGGAGTGAGGGGCATCCTGGACACAGACAAGCTGCAGAGGGCAAGTTGTAGTAGAAAGTTGTGGTTTACAATCTTGCTGAGAAACCGATGACATTGTGTTTCCCAAGACTCCACCTTGTGATTCATCCTGATGCATTATGGGTTGTCTAATTGTGTCCTCGGTCTCACATAAGAACTCTCCAATGTCAGATTCCATATTTTCCTCACAACCACCCTGATAATCCATTTGGTCATCGTTTGAGTGGCATGCGTTCTCTACTGAACTTTGGACTGAGCTTTTTTGACACATCTTCACCAAATTAGCATCATCAGCTGATGTGGTTTCATATTCACAGTGATCATTGTTAAACGTTTGGTCCAACTTGTTCCCTTTAGACTCCTCACATTTATCAATAAAGACGTCAGTTGGAGAACAGTCTAAATCTAAACAAGAGAGTTGTTTTTGCTTTTTGTTGCCTTTTCCATAGACCCTTGCACATTTTTTCCTTCTCCTGTAATCGCTTCTTGGGAATATCTGAGAAAAACTGCTTTCGTCTTCAAAGAAAGCCTTCAGATCAGGACCTAGTCCTGAAATACCAGTAAGCATGGGACTGTCTCCGCTTGCAGAACAGGAGTTCTCATGTTTCACACCAGTATCACAAGATGTTGTCACATCATCATCATATGCAGCTCCTTGTTTATACAACACAGAATGGTTTGTACAAGTAGACTCGCCATCTTGCCGTTTGGTGCTGACGGTTTCCTTGCCCTTCTGTTCACCACTCATTTTGACTTCCATTAAGGGGGGAGAGATAGCCTGCAATATATCTGTTTTAAGTATACTAAGTATTTCATCTGAAAAAGACTCCTGCTTCTCCAGTTTTGAAGGAAAAATTTCATTGCTGATGTCCATATCGTTATTCTTTGTTGTGCTGTTGATATTTGCCTTTTCATTTTCAGGAGTTGCCAGATCCAGACAATGATTTCCTGAGATCGTTGAAATGCCAACAACATCATCTGTAAATCCATCTGATGTCAACGGTGTATCTACTTGCTTTCCTTGTCCAATTGAGAGTTCATTTTCAGTAATTGGAATCACTACATGCTTTATGGCTTTGTGTCTTTTAAGTCCAGGCAGAGTACGAAGACACATTGCACATATTTCACACTGAAATTTTCCTTGAACTGCATTTTGTGCTCCACCCTTTTTAGGCAAGTTTTTTGTCTCACTTGGTTTTAAACACTGTTCTTCATTTTGAACAGTTTGGCATGTAAGATCACTGGATTTTGGTTTTGTTTGATTGTCCAGCGTTGTGGATCTCAATGCATCATGCTCATTGGTAATCATCTGATTGTCCAGTTTCTCAGAATCTGGTTTCTTCAGAAGACCAAGGTGCATATTCACGTAATCAACTGTTTTGGGTGGATCATGGCTACCATTTGTGTTGTTTTTATTATGTTTTGTGAGAAAATGTGCAGAGTCTTTTGGAGAGACTTCATCCACAAAGTTACAGCAGGAAGCTGGAATACTTGAATATTTCATGTCATTGTATGATATGTTCATATCAAGAGAGATATCAGGTATGTCAAGTCCAACCATGTGGCTCTGAAAATCTGGTTTGTGTTCCTTTGCATAATGTGTTGGGCTGCATGACAATGGTTTGTCAATGGTGAGAGCACAGGCATTGGTAATGAAACTTTCTGTGGAGCTTGATTTTATACTGGATTGGTCATCTCCTTTGTTTAAACATTTAGAAGTGCAGTTGTAGTCATTAACGCAGGTTTCACTGTAATTCAGATGGCTTAGTTTCAAATCATACAGTGTACCTTTATCTTGAGAGCCATTCAATGTCTCAGAAGGCTTGGAGGTCTCATCCAGAGGTTGTTTGGAGATGCTATCCATAGCCAACAGTGTTCCAGGGCTAGACATTTTACTTTCTGTGACTTCTACTAAATCCAGTTGAGGAATAAATGAATTATCCAACTCTGTTGCTGGTCTGTTTTTACTCAGTTCAGGGGTAACTGGGCTAAAATCATTCAAACCACCTTGACGTGTACTATTAACTCTTACGTCAGAATGGCGTTGGACAGAGTAGCAAGAAAACTCTTGGAGCTGTGTTACAGTTACAGGTCTAGGACTGTGTTCAATGTTCTTTTGGTGATTCTCTTCACGTTCTGACTGAGCAGGAAACAGTGTACTATCAGGCATGGCTCTTTGCACACTGTCTGAACAGTCATGATCATCCCTAACCACAGAAGGATCTTTAGGTGAAGCTACCAGTTGTGAATTCATTTCACAAATCTCACTATGTTGTGAATGTGTTGACACATGATCTTCATCGCAAGGAGATTTGATATCTAAAATGGGTGGATGGACATCCATATTAGAGTGATTGTCTGTTGTTCCTCCTGTTATGTCAGATGCATGTTCATTATTTTTAGCAGGCTTTAGCATTACAGATGACTCTTCACCATCATATTTGTGTCCATCTTGTACACACATGACGTTTTCAGCTTTGGTTTTGGTGAAGTTCAGTCCTTGTGTAATATGCATGGAGTCTTGTACATCAAACTTTGTATCATTCTTTGTTTCCTCAGTTTGGTTGATGGAAGGCTCATGATCATTGTGTTCATAAATGGAGGCTACAGACTTCTCCGAGCCAGTTTCATTTGATGAGTCCACAAAGCATTTAGTCTGAGAACTCTCAAAGGAGTCCTCAGCAAGCTGTTGTTCATTACCTACTAATTCTTCATTATGAAGAGTGACATGACTATTCTGAGAAAAGTTGGCTTTTGTTCCATTGTCTGACTTTGATCCAGCAGTATCACTGGTTTCTGACCCTTCTGGTTTACCAGAAAATGTGTTTGTGTCTGTTGTTTTAGATTCCCCTTTTTCAGAGTCATCACTATGATCTGAATGTTCACTCTCTTGTTTGTCATGTTCCTCAAGAATCTCACACTCTTGATTAGGAGATGAATAAGGTGATGTAAACCCTGAGGATAACGAATCTGAGATCACTTCCAGACTCTTCATCAGATTTTCTGTGTACATTTCATGTTCAAGCATCTCTTCTGACTTACTGGTGGAAAGGTTCAAGAACTTGTTCTTCTCAGTTCTATGCAGAGATGAATGATTTTCTGTGCTGTCCTTTAAATCCAAAAGGTCATGTCCTGAATTAGTTGGTGTGTTGATAGCAGAGGAATGTGTTGGAGTGTAAAGGCCTTGCTGTCTACACATTAACCCAAACTGGATTGGGCTTGTCCATGGCAAGTCTGGTTCTGAGAACAGTGCTGACTGTGAGTCTACTGGTGTGACAGTTGGTAAGTTCTCTGAGGTGCAATTCATCTCCAAGCTGCTGTTTTCATCTTCACTTTCAGGGTTGAATGTCAGTGGTGAGAATGTGCTCATGGCCAGCTGTTTTGGCAACTCACTGTCTAATGGTGGAGGGCTGCTTAGCTTGGCTGTTTGAAGCTGACTCTCAAGCTCTGTAACAATTTTTTTAATTTCAAGATCATCAACTGGTCCACTGCTGTTGAGATTTGAATTGTAGTCCATTAATTTCTCTGGCAAGGAAAATGTTACATTGTGAAAATTGGTTTTACTCTCATTTGAGTCCGAGTCATCTCTGTACTGAGAAATCTCTTCTGGTAGCTCAGCAGTGACATCAACCATCAGATTCCAGTCTCTCTGCTCCAAAAATGGTGAGAACGATGAGTCAAACAGTTCCTTCTTCTCCGCTGTGGTTTCTGAAGGACTAAAGCTCTCTTTGGCAAGATGAATATCTGGATAAAGATTGGTCTCAAAACCTCCCACTGAAAGGTCACCAAACATGGATGTTGTGTCAAAAGAAAGAGGTGACTTTATTAGACTCTGATCATGATCTGATGTATAGGGCATCAGGCATTGCCCGTCCTTCTGTGGTGAAGTGTCATGGATTTTTGAAGGTGATAAACAGACTTCGTCTATGTGTGAGCTGCAAAGAGTTGGGGGTTCATTTGAGAATGGATCACTTGGGCTTCTCTTGGCTTCTTCGCGGGATGGATTGTCACTGTTACTTTCCTCAAAAGTGGCTACTGGGGATTCAGAACTGTTTGTTCTCTTTTTATGGGATTTACTCTTTGATGTAACAACATCTTTTTTGAGTTTAAAAACATGGTTAGATTCTTTAGTGTTGTTGGTTTCAATTGGATTCAATGTTATGGCAGACCCTCTGGGTGATGTGATATTTTTTGAATAGTCTTTTTTGAACAGCTCTTCCGTGGTGCCAAGAATTTCTGTCTCAAAATCATAGTGGTCTCCTTTTTCCTCTATTTCTACCCTGGTTGTTTTGAATCTTGCAAGGCTGACAGTGCTTTTGGTCATTGTACGCTCAGATGCAGTCTCTTCCTTCTTACAGATAATGCTTGAACATTCTGAAGTAGTGAAACTGTCCTTGTGTTCGGTGAGTAGTATCTTATCGGAGCTGTACCTTTTAGTATTTTTCATGAAGGTCAAAGCCAGTGATGTGCTGGACTCTATTGTTTGTGGAGATTTTTCATATCCATTCTGCTCAAGATGGTCCTGATCTTTCCTCAGTACTTCCATTGTTTTATCAGAGTCTGAATCGGTATGATCAACACTTTTGGGACTGCTGTCGCTACAGATACTTATCGTTGTGCTGAGTTCGCTGCTTGTAGAAGACCTACTGCTCCGTCTGCGCCGCCTCTGGTGACCAGGGGTGTCTTTTATCATAGAAGGAGAGGCGTCCAAAGCTTTCTTAGCTTCAAAGCACTCATTTTTGTGTTTGCAAGAACTTTCCTGGTTCTTTTCAGCACAAATCCGTCCCTTGCACTCTTTAGTATAAGTATACTTGCAGCGAATGCTCTGACTAAGGCGTCCCTGACTGGCTATCTTTACCGGCTCACAGTCCTCATCTGAGTCTGAAACATAGTCATACTCTTGGAAAGTGGGGGTTTGTACTGCAGGGGTCACTCTCTCCATCACAAGTGAAAATTGCATGTTTTTAGTGCCTTTCACATGGAGCCTGTGTAACTTGTTCTTTTGTTGAACAATTTTGTGAATAAGCTCTTTGCTCCAGCTTCCACCAGCACTCCTTTTTCTTTTCCCCTCTGTTGCTATTGGTTTGGGAGCTGTAGGACTCTTGGTGACAGAGGTGGCTCTAGGACATGTTGTTTTAACTAATGCTGTGCTGTTTTGCAAGCTCTTAAGGCCACATCTTGCAGAGAATGCACCTGATAAAAGGAACTTGGATGTATAGTCATTTTCTTGTTCATTTTTTTCTGACTTTTTTGTTTCCCACTCAATTTGTCTGCTGGACTCTTGCGATTGTGACTCTGTTGAAGAGGTATGTGTTTGGGGGTCTTCCTCATTTTGCACTGACTCATGCTGGTGTTCTTCAGATGTGCTTTTTGTGTGTTTGCTGTCACAATCAGAGCTGTCCATGTCCATGTTAGCTCTCCCTTCGAACACTGTGGAGTCTTTGGTAGTCAAAGTCTGTCTTGTTGATGTGCATTTGGTAGTGGTGAGTTCATCATCAACAAATGCATCAATAAAGCTGCTATCAATCTCTGCATTGTCAGATTGATAACCTAATCCATTTAAAGCCTCTGTGATAAGGCTGTCCAGTTTAGGATCTTCCATCTCTAAATCAGGCAGCGGCGCAGATGGTAGCATCAGTTTCATTGGATCATCTTTTACATCTCCTTTTGTCTCGTTGTCTGCCACTATCTCCCCATTCTTGTTCAGTCCAAGCAGAGACAGATGCAAATCTGAGGAGCTCTGTAAAATTGCATAACTGGATCCGGATGACATGGCTTTTGGGTGGTCTGTCTGAACTTTTCTTATGTCCTCCATTTTTGGTACATCTTTTAAGTCATTTTGTGCAAGTGTATGCTGTGCACAGTACCGCTTATGGTCCAGAAAAGAGGCAAGATTGGTAAAATTCTGATCACATTGCTTACATGTCAAAAGCACATCCAGTTGGTCAAGATTTGCTGTGGCTAATGACGTGGTGAGGAGTTGGTGGGCGGAGTATGGAGGCGGTGGATTGCGTTCTGTTTTGTAGTTCTCTAAACATCTCTTTCCATTGTCCACGTTGGGCTTTGTGTTTTGGCTATTTGGCATGAAGCATAAAATGTTTTCTTTGGCTGTTTCTTGTTTGTAGTGCAGACCTCTGGAAGCTTCTGAATGGTAATGGTTTTGACTGTTGTTCAGGTTAGTAGATGAAATCAATGCTTTATCCTGCTGTTGGTAAAAAAACTGAGGGGATAGAACTTTTGAAATTTGGCTCTCCACCTTGTTTGTAAAATGACCAGGTGTAATTGTATTGCAGCCTTGCTTGCCACCATCTTGCCTTTGAATTGAGAAGCTCTCAGTTGTCTTTTTGTTGAAAATGTTGTTTGAACTCCTCTGGCTGCTGTTTTTGTGTGGCTTACTGTCGTCTTGCCAGTCTGAAGGGCTTATCAAAAATGTCAACTGCTGGTTCATCGATTGCCTGGAAAGATCAATCTTGTTTTGATTTGGCATGGTGGTTGTAAAGCGTATTTGCTGCCATGGTATGCGGCCATTGATGCCAGTGTTTTCTCTTTGTTCTGGTGAAGGTTGGCACTGATAAGGGTAAGGCATAGAGGTGTGGTCTATGAATGGTGGTGGAACAGCTTTGTTTGATCCCTCCCATGGGTGTGATATCCTGCTGTGATCTTTAATGACACTTTTGTCAAGCGTCCCTGAGCCAATGTGATTGCCATTATGTGGAGAACTAATTACATGTATCTGGGAACTAGAACCTTGTGCGATATTTCTGATACGATGGACACTACCTTGAAAAATAACTCTCTGGCTTTGGCTTGTGGTACCATTTTTATAATGGCAGCCTCTTTTGCCACCTACTGCAAGACCCGTGTCCTGGCTGTCTGCCGGATTAAAAGAGTCCAACTTATCTGGTACGCTCTTACTCTGCTCTGATTGGCCAGTACTTGATACCAAGCTCTCTTCATTGGTGGGGACAGGCAGCACGCCATGCACAGTTGACATGTACTGGGGTGGTTTAGCACGTGATGTATGTGACTGCCTGTTCTCCGCCTGGTCATTACTAAACTGTATTGTAGCTTGCATGACTTCATGGCCCCCGGCAGGTGATTGAAAGGAAAAAGAATTATGGGAAACCTGGTTAGGGTTAAGAGAAATATTAGTGTAGTCTTGAGACTGGGTATTCTGACTGCATTGAAAAGAATCTGACGCTGACTCTTCTAACAATGGGTATGTGTACTGAAATGGCAAAGGCATAAAACCACCATTGACCTTGTTTAAGTCCACAAGGTTGTTTGGCTTTTGTGAAGTAACACCACAATTAGCGTTTCTAAAAAACCTTTCTGGAGACTGCCACGTGTCCGTTTCGCTTAGCTGGAAGTCCAGAAATACATTTTCGTCACCAGGTTTTGTGCTGCTGTTCTCGATTGGGCTCGGTTTCTGTTGCTGTGGGGTTGATGGTGAATTTTGGTGAGCAGGCCCTCCAGAGGTTAAGCCCACTGCCTGCAAGGTATAGCTTTGAGAAGAAAGGTTTGGGGAGTCCTCCTGGAAACATTTGAAGTGTAGCTCCTCCTGCTGCAGTTCTGCCTCTCGTTCTGGAATACTTGGCACATGAAACCTGTAGCTGCCTGAGACAGGGCCTCTGCTACACTCTTGCTTCTTTATAGATGAAACTTTCTGCTGGGGATAAGCTATCCCGATTGTGGGGTTCGAGCGTGGGTTGGTGATACTCAGTCTGTACAGCTGCTGTGGGTTGCTACGCTCTCCTTTCCCCGACTTTCTACTCCTGTCTCTATTTCGACTTTTGCCACTTGGAGACTGAGGGCTGTCCTTGCCTCTGAGCCACGTCCTGTTGCTGTTGAACGAATGATTCTGCAATGACTTAAAATCAATCTTTCCAGCCTGCTGTGGCCGAATAACGGCCTCACGTTGCTGCGTGTTTTCCCTCTCTTTTTCTGCAAACTTAGCAAGACTCTCATGTTGAAAGTGCTCAGGAGACTCTTTTAGGCTTTTGGGCTCCACAGAACTTTTTTCTTGCTGTTTGGACTCGTTATCCAGCTGTTTGGCAGCCGCAGACTGTTTAGTCTCTTCAGTCATGATGCTGCAGTGGCTAGTTCAGCATGCTGGTCCTTATCTGAGCAGGCTGTGACATGGACACATCATGTTCCGTTCAGAATTAACAGGCCTCCAGGAACAGAAGCTCGAACCACAGGATTCTTTTCCACTCTTATCTCTTCATTTCCCAGAAGACTGAATGCTCATCCATCACCTTGGAGTTCTGGAAAAGCAGCAAAGAGGATAAACGTCAGTATAGATTATGTGGATAGCATGTCTTCAAAGCATTCGACAGGATACTGTAAGTATCAACAACAGTATACCAAATAAGTACAAAATACATGTATAAATGAGAATGTAGTGTTTAGGAGCAGTAGAATAAAACCAAGTCATTCTATTTCTCACCTCAAGAGGGCGGATGCGCATCAGTTTTTGCATAGTCTTTAATTATATTCAGGTTTACTATGACAAAGTTAATTTCACCAGACTGTAACTAGCTGTCTTAAGTGTGAGCAGTTCTCTCATAGAATTTAGATTTTAGAAACTGTAATTGATTTTTGAAACTCATGTATGGATGGAGTGACAGATCAATACTTGCCTCTCTGTCCCTCAAACACACATACACACACACACACACACACACATACACAATCAGTTGTATTAGTTGTTTTGTGGTTTTTGCCCCCGTTGAACTGAACGGCTACATTTCCTTTACACTTCTCAAAGTGTTTACCCAGCTAACAGGAAACAATCTCAGAACGTTGGCTCCATACACCATTTAAAACGGCAATCCATAACGCTTGCCTCTCTATCGCCACCTCTGTTGGAAACATGACACTGCAGGTTATACTTTTCTTTACATATGTTGAATAAAGCCAAACCGAATACATTTTACTTGAATAAAGCAGGTTTGTTTTTAATCATTTCTTTATGGTTCATTCTTAGTCACTTTACAGCCTCTTTTTAGAATCTTTTGAGTTTGGAGAATTTTCATTTTGTTTTCTGTTTTTACACTTTCAGTGTAACTTTAGCTAGCTGGTAATTTGACATTTGTCTTAAACGCATTTAAGTTCATGAGAGTTTGGCCAGGAAATAAAGAACAATTGTAGCACAATTCACTGCATAGTGACTTGATATCAAAGGTTGTGAGAGTTGTCTGAAAACGGCTCCATAAAGCAGCATTTAAGTGCTTTTATAAGCCAATTAAGACAAGTGTGTGTGTTCCACAGTCCGGGTGTCAAATCAGTCTGCCCTCACTAACTACCCAAAGCCACACACGGTCGTACCACACACACGCACCCACACGCGGGTCCGAGGCGGGCGCGGGGGGGTCTGTTTGTGTGTGTGTGCATTGAATCACCAATCTAAACATCTCAGCATGTTAAAGTTATTTAAAATGTTAACAATGTTGTGTTTCCGACCTATATCCTGCTTCTTTTCCTCAGAGGAAAGGAAAACTGTTTAATTGTCTTTCGGTAAAGCTTAATTTCCTCAGATTTCATTTTTTTTCTTTTACCCCAAGATGCAGGCGGTAAGTGGTCTGCACCAATTAAAACAACAACAGTTTTATATAATATACTATTATATAATATTATAAAATATCCTGTCAGACATTATCTATAAATAAACCTCTTCTCTTTTTTACCTCGTTGATCCTTCTATTTAATACATATATGTGATGATATATGTGTGTGAGTAAATTATAAATCATCTTTATATCCTATATATAAACCATCCTACCAAACCAACCATAACCTCAATTATAAACCATCTTTATAACTAAATTCTGATAAATGTACACATGACTCAAGCCTGATACAGTGCACCCCAACTTCCCGGCCAGCACTCATAAACAATACATTAGAGAGAGCCAAAACTGTCATTTATTTTAAGTCTTACTCAAAAGAAACCCGACATGGTAAACCAGAAGACTATAGTAACAAAACATCCATCGTTTATGCTGTCACACACTCTGCAGACGCATTCACACAGATCGACTCCGTTTCAAAACCTAGCGTGGTGCCTACATAGGCAGCATCCTAAATGAAACAAACCTCGCTAGTCTGTAGAGCTCTTCGGTAGCTCATCACTGAATTTGTGCTGCTCAGGTGATGTGTATAAAAACACACAGCACATAAATATTAGGTACAATAGTTGTTTTTTTAATAAATATACTGTTTTACTAAAATCAACACTTTCTCGCTTCATGGTACTATTACATGTCAATGATACATTGTGATTTTTGTTTTCTGAATAAAGTACACATATGGTGCTTCTTTCAAGTTTGACCAGAAAAGGTATCTTACCTTCTGAAACAATCTTCAGTGTGTGGGGTGCCTTAAAATGCTGCTTATGTAGGTAACTCGCTAGGTTTTGTAACACAGCCAGACATGATTATGGGTACTGTTGGCATCTACGAGATGCTTCACAGGGGTTCAGCTGAAATTTGTAGAAATAAGCAGATTTCCAGAGAGAGCTCCAGAAATACAGAAGGGTCCGTCTGTGACATCGCTGCTCCAAACAGGACATTCCCTAGATCCCGACACCTTTTCACTCAGACTCCTTAAATCTCTCTGTTAGCCAGAGAGATTTAGTTTACAGAAGGTTGGCTAACGTTCTCTAAAGGTTCTCTCAACGTTATCAAAAAGTTATTGCAGTAACAATAGTAGACGTTCTTATAACCCAACAGTACATGTAAAAAAAAATACGTTTCAAATGTTCATACAACATTCAAAATAACATGGGGTAACATTCTCACAACTTAAAAATGTTAACTGGGGACAGTCAGCTTTTTCCAGATGCTTACTGTGGCAAAATATCTTCCTAAAGTAGCCTGCCAGACAGAAGAGAATAAGACGACAAGAGAAAGAGGATCAGGGAAGAGTTTGGAAGATTATGACCCTCTTGGGATGATGCGACTGCTTCTCATTTTGCAGGTAGCAGCTAAATCACTTTACATCCAAATACATAGTGACGAGCTAAACGAGGGCCAACGAATACACCCACATGCTTTTTACCAGACAAAGGGACGACTGGTCAGACTGACCTTTAAAGGCAGACGTTATGTCAACAATAGGTGACACTTTCAGTGCGCCGCAAACGTTCTGATGTAACCCGGCAGGAGGAATTCCTTACGTAAGTAAAGAATTACTTAAAAATGTACCTCATTTGGTAAACTGATGTCTTTGATATGCAGATATTAAAGAACTTTCACAGTAACTCAGAAAGCAAACACAGCTGCTGTTTATTTTTAGCATTGGCTGTGCGCGCTAGCAAACAGGCACCAGAGGGAAGTATTTGAGATTTTGCCTCTCAGTCAGGAAGTTTATTTGATCACAGATTATATTTCAGGATGTGACAGGAACACCATCAGTGGCCTCATAAACGTTCCTCTCAGAGACTTTAGAGAAAGGTATGAAATTGCGTGCGTGTGTTTATTTATGTCACACAGGGTAAACCAAAGCGTGATTCCAGAAGCTCTCGTACCCCCTTCCAAACTTTCCACCCCCGTTCCAGACCAGACCGTTTTTTCTATGTAATGTCTGCCCTAGTCAGTTTCCATATAGCTAACCACAGCATTCCAGAAACACGATGGAATCGTTCTTTCAAGCAGTTAAAATCGTGAAGGAGATTTCTTCCCATGTTTGACACCAGTTCCCAAAGGCCGGCAAAGATACGGCACATTACTCGCGAGTCGCGTGCGAGCGCGTGAGAAAATGTCTCGGTTTAACAATAGACAATTAGACCAATGAGACATTACCAAGTTGAAATAAAGGTCAGTCTAGTTTTACGAACACATTGACCTCAAATATTAATTAGCGCTAATTAAGGCCGTTCAACCCTCGCTGTTGTTTTCTCATCCAGGAACATTTACTTGCTGTTTGGATTTAGTTTGCTTCATTTTAATAACGATTTTAATGAACTTTCCAAAGATGAAAGTAGTGAGAGATGATCACTGCTATTAACCAGTATGTCCACAAACGCTCTGAACTGATAACACACAATGTTTACAGTCACCAAGTCCAAAAAAGTCCATGAGATCATATTGATTTATATACGACAGCTGTTTCATTCACATAATATATACATTCTCCACCTCCTTCACTCCACTTCATAAAAACTCCACTTCTGGTTTCACAGGAAACTCTTAGTCGGTCATTTATTATGCCAGAAGCATAAATATAGCTCAGATCAGCTTTATCCATTATGGGTATCCATATTTTTCTGCTTGAGAGAGAGAGAGAGAGAGAGAGAGAGGGACTGAGGCGAAATGTCTGCCAGGGGACATGGCTCTAGAAGCTCGCCTCATGCCAAAGATAAGTGAGTTTGGCAGCAGCTGGAGTTACTTCCCCTTTTCTTGCATATTCTCACAGCAGCTCTCAGAGAGACAGGACAGCCCAGCACTGCACGAGCTGAACTGCCTTATTCTTTAGCATGTGAAGAATAAGCATGTGTGTGTTATGACAACAGCTCAACTACACAACACTACACACACACACATGTAAACAAGCACTGAAGTCACATCTGATGAAGTCGGCACCATCAACTCAACATTAATGATGTTGGATGGAGAACAGCTTGAGAGACTCAATCAAACTTAATCATACACATAATATTTCCATAACATGTCATTTCAGCTGCTGCGCAACTCATTTAAAACAGGAGCGCTTGAGTTGAGGCTCTGATGAAGTTTTTCTAAATGTTGTCTCTCAATTTGTGATTAGATGATTGTTTTTTTACAACAGTATTTATTAAGTGAATAAATTGTTGTTCGTTAAACCAGTTTTTCAAGAAAATGATAAATGAGGAGAAAGTCCAGTTACTGTACGGTGGTTATGTAAAATTACTGGTCTGCCACTAAACAGACTCTGAGCGCTTAAATGAAAGATGGGCGTCAGTGTGACGAGACCTCACTCGGATAATTATTATTCCATTTATTTGTCACATTCGGTTTAAACTTTCCCTACAAGCCAAAAAAACAGCAGCCGGCCGGGCAACAGCAGAAGGGAATTCCAGGCAATTAATGTGTGAGTCAGTTTGTACCCGTACTTTCCTAAACCATGCCACCTCTAAATAGTCCAAGGAAATGTCCAAATGACCCAATTACAGCTCTGCTTTTTATAAATACACCAGTCAGTGTGTGACACTTTATTTGAAGACGAAAATAAAGAGAAGACACAAAGACTGCCCTGCCCTAATACAATTCATTCCAGTCAGTTCTGGAACAAAGGGTCATTGGAAGAGTTTATGAGTGCTTTTCTGTCTGAGGAGTGTCTTAAACTGCCGAAAACTTATTTTTGCCTTTTTTTTTCCACAGACGAGCTCTGAACTGATGAACTGTGTCTAAATCTCTGTATTGGCACAGACAAACACATATTGTGTGTGTACCCGGTGTAATATTCTTAAAAAAATCTGTCAAAGTTATCAGAAAACAGCAAAAAAAGCAACAATACAACATCTAAAACGTTCTCACAGCCCAAAATTAAACACATGCTTCGAGGCAAAAGATGAAACCACAAGTTTCATCTTTATCTTAGATGAACACCTTGAGCCACTTTATTTTGAACAGTTCTTTAATGTGCTTTAATAGGCTTGTTTAATGTAAAAACAGGGACAGAGTAAAAGTATTAAAAACCTCTGTGTGTTACATTCTACTGTAGAGTTTTAGTAACGAGGTCAGTCTGTAACTACCTCTACCAAAAGAAACATATTTATACAAATGCATAAATACAGGAAACATATGCATAATGCATAAAAACAGGAAAGAGAGAACCGCACCATCATGACGCCTTCAAACCTGTATGTCCAGCGTGAAAGACAGAATTAGTTTGTGACTGAATATATCATTTTTTCCTCAAAATAAAGTGGTAGTTAAAATGTATATTTTGGTAACAGAGCTTGCCAGCCTCTCTCTCTTTCTCTCTCATGGTGACTGATGCATGCTGGGATATCCTGGCCTAAGGACTGCCTGATGTGTCTGCGACGGAGCGAGAGACCGCAGTTGAAAAGAGGCTCTGTGCAGCGCCGTGAGATCGCCTTACACAGCCACTTCCTGTTTCCGCCCTCTTTCCTCAGTGTGCCCGCTTGCCGAGTGAGGAAAAAAAATCAAAACAGAGAGGTTCAGTCCGCCCGCCAGCGCCGCACAGAGCCTCATTCATCTTCTACAGCTCCAGATGACTCTGTTTTTTAAATTCACAAATATTTCCGTGTGGAAGCCCCTGAGATGCTTGACTTTCCTATCTGCCTCCGATTGGACGTTCCTAACACCAGCTCTGCTCGGCTCCTCAGTGTGTGTGTGTGTGTGTGTGGTATCAAATTCTGTTGTGTTGGTAATGTCCAGTGTCAGTCGCCATGAGGGATCTTGAAGGTACCGAGAAGGTCCTTCAAGACCTGGGAGGTTGCCTTCTTCAACAATGAAGGGGCCTCTTCAACAGTCATTTTAAAACCTGGTGGTCTTTCGGGGAGAGCAGAGGGGACATGTTGGGCAGGTATTGGCTCTGTTTGGGTACAGTGAGTATGAATCTAATGCCCAGTGTTCTCTGTCTGTCAGATCACTGCAGCCTCCATGTGGCTCAAGAGAAGCAGCCGAACCAAAGCAAAACCTGGAACTGGATGAACTCTCCTAAAGGAGCGTGACTGACTAATTCATACTTCATATTACGCATCCTCCTGACCATCACTCAGCTCTTTCATTTTGTGGTGTAGCCTAGTGGTTAAAGCTGGGCTGGTACCCGAAAGGTTGTGGGTTCGAACCTCACAAAGGACCATGATTAATCGCTATCGTGCTTCGGAGCTGCCAGGGAGCAGACCCTTTAATAAGTGTACTGTAAATGATCTTGGATAAACAAAATTGCCAAATGGCTACGACCCAGCTAACAATTTTAGGTTGTAACGTTTCCCCAACGCTTCCATGAAATCATGAAAACATTAAAAATGTTATTTTGAAAGTTCTGTCAACCAGCAGCCATTACACACAGCATTATTTCTGACCATTCCAGAAAACAGTGAACAAAACACAAACGTATAATGACAATAAACACTGTGACCAATTCATTATTACAGCCAGTATGATAAAACTCATTTGAAAGGCTGGAAGTAACATTCATTTCCTATGAGAGACAGGGAGAGATAGACCAGGCTGTGGTTTACTGATAAGGACTCGAGGGCCTCAGGTGAGAGTCAACAGACCCTGTTACCTCAAAGAGATCTACACAGCGGGCAGTAATCCTGTTTCACTACACACTATTCATACTTCCCTCTGTTTTATGCACGGTTTTATAGCTGGACACTATCTGCGCAAGCACTTGAGTCCAGTGCACAGCTTTTAAACGCTTTTTTATCCTCATTTTTACTGCTTAAGTGCTTCCATACTGGCAGCACAAAAACAAACACTGATGTCGAGAAAGGTTCTGTACTACTCAAACAAAACAAATACAGCCCGCTGAGATATTTACAGCCGAGATATTTGGAGAAAGTTGCCCCACATTTTTAACAGGAGGCCCAAACACAAACCTCATAGGCTGGTCAGCCTGACGGGCAATATATGGGGCAGCTTTCTCCTATGTGCTGTGTACCTCAGCAGGAAGAGAAGACTTGCCCAAGACTCTCGTTTTCAGTAAAGACTCTTGATCGTTCACATCAACCTATATCGAAGGTCACAAATTATAGAATACAAGCGGTACATGAGCACATACATAATGGTTAATTAGGAGCAACAGGCGGTCCAAATATAATCAGACAAATATATCTTTACATTTCTTTTCAATCTCTCCATCAGCAGGATCGAGATGTTAAAAGGACGATGAAGATCTTTTCCAACACAGAACACGAGGGGTCAGAATGGGGTCAAAGGTTAAAAGTCCAACTTAAACAACCTAAACATACAATCCAGCAATAACTCTGTAAACATCACAAAGACATGTGGACCTCAGCAGGTCGCCTGACATTCTGTATTATTGTATTTATGGTATCAATACTGCAGTTGTTTATCATTCTGGTCCGGGTATATGCCATTAAATTATTGAAATGTTTACTTAGAATCTCAGGGGTACTTCAGGGAAATAATTTAGGCCAAAGACCTTCGTCTGACACAAAAGTTTCAAAACTCCTGGCCTAGATTACTGCCCGTCTCCAGCAAGAAGTCAAATACCAGCCCCAGTTAATTAGCTGAGGGCGGCGCCTGTGCTGTGCCACCTAAGAGCCAACAGTCCGGCCCACATCCAGAACAGATCCTTTCAAATCTCTGCCCTTTAAAATTCTGCCCAACATTTTTCTTTGCCTCAGCTGGACAAACAGCTTGAAATTTCACACGCAAGTTAAGTGACTGCAGGTTCAGTAGAAAGCACACTGCTAATTCCACTGCTAATGCTGATTCAGAGCTAATCTGACATCTGAGTTTTATAAATGTTACTACAGATAATCTATAGAGCGCTGGATCTGTTCTCCATGCCTTAGTTAAGAAATTCATGAACCACAGTTACGCAAGTAACTCACTACCAGTCAGGGTTACGCAAGTTCCGCCCATCTGTGATGCAGTTGCTCCGTTCAGCTGCTATTCGGTTCCAAATTCCGAACCGAGTGGGAAAAATTACACTGCGCTATTATGAAAGCTCCACGTCTGACCTGAGCGTCTGGAAGTCAAGGAATGTTAGCATAGCGCACGTACTTGTGCTTATGCCATTAAATACATTTATCAGCTAAGCTATGCGACGTTAAACAAAGTCGTGCTATGCGCGGTAATTGCATCCTCTGTAATCCAGTTCTTGGCAGGCGATTGTAAGTCTTAGCAGACGTCTGAGGCCAGTGTAATTGCTGACAATTTAAACACCACACAGAGATTGATGAGGAGGGGGGAAAGAGAGAGAGAGAGAGAGACAGAGACAGAGAGAGAGGAATCCTCACCTGAGCAGCTCCTGTTAAGGCTGGAATGTTATAGTGGATGTGAGTTCAGCTAACAAGGAACATTTCCAGAACGTTAGCTAAAGTTTTCTCAAAGTCATCAAAAAATGTCCTTGCAGTAACATTAGTAGAACCTTTTTTTAACCTTACATCTCTCTCAAAAAGCACAACTCAAGTTGTTAGGGGAGTGTTTTAAAACACAAGAATTACAGAATTAAAAAAAAGTTTAAAAACGTTCTTATGAACAAGAAATAACTACTAAAAGCTTAAAGACCTTTTGTGCATTCCTAGAACTTTCAAAGTAACATTTTCAACATTTTTGTCTTAATGGAAACATTATGGAAATGTTCTTACAACCTAAAATTGTTGGCAGAGGGTATAAGCTGGGTAGATTCAGTTCTCCCTGCCTCTCTCTCTCTCTCTCTTCAAATGCCTCTTACTGTCAGGTACAGTCAACAAAGTTTTATTGTTTGTGACTGCAGAATTACAACACGGCCGACCCTCTCTAATTACTCAGACATCAAATATATAGCAAAGAAATAAATGAAATATTTCATCGTAAGCCCACAGAATCTTCTCACCTGTTTTATCTAAACGCTTAGAAAAGTAACAGCACACCTCAAAACAAGCTCATAATTTTATGCGCACAGCCCTAATATGAACAATAATAATAATGACAGTTGCTATGGCAACATCACTAATTAAATATTATAAATGACTGCAAACCAAACATTTGGATGTAATAACAGCTACTATTCTGCCCATTTAAAAAAGAAAGAATTTTGACTCATTTCTCAAGAGGAAAAACGACCACCTGCTCAGTTTGTCGCGTGTTCAAGTGACATACAAACGCTTTCTTTCTCGATTCTCTGTCTTCTAGACCGCGAGCCCTCAGTCTGTACTCGGTCACGATTTGTCTGTCCAAACGGCTTTGGTTTCATTTTTCCAGCATTCCATGTGCTTCTGGTTATTTTGATAATCTGGTTGATGTTTATGGCTGGTTATTGTTAGGTCTAACAGGAGACTGTTAGTGGACATACTGTTGGTGGTAAGTTTAGGGTTGGTAAAGAAAATCTAATGACATTTATACTTTTACCATTTATTCGTTTATAGTCTGCAAACTGAAAATCTGGTTATGCCATTAATACACGCTTCAGCCCCAGCTCGCTTCAGGAAACTTCTTTTCCCGAATGTATCCTCAGACTGGTCTCAATGGTAACTCACTGGGCAGAGTGAGACATTTTCAATGGTTATGATAAATTATCTTTATTTACAAGTACACTCGAATGTTATCAGGTTTCATTTTAACATGAACTTTTGCTAGCTGCTGTTCAGTCCCTTGTGTTAGCCACATGCTAACACGTTATCTAAAACTGGTAGCAATAAAAAAAATAAAAAAAATCACATAGCATTTAGACTTCGGTTAGCTTGCCAGTTGGCAGCATCAACTGGTTGTTGGTTTATTTTATAATAAGTATTTTTTTGTTGAGTGGGTTTATGCTTTTTAAACGTTCTGCCTATTATTGCACTTTAATAAGCTATAATCAAGTAAAAACTCACTTTATGATCTAGATTCCGTGCAAATCGTTACGACCTCATAATGCTGTCGTTTCGCTCGCTGTCGCTGTCTGTCTTTTCTGTCTCTCTCTGTTGTCATCTTTCTCCAGAGACTAGTCCCGGGCACGAGTCATGTTCATGTCAGAGTCAATTCAGCTCTGAAAGTGCTTTGCTGGAGGCAGACAAAGTGAAAGATATTCCTTTGCTGTCTCAACAGCTTAAACAGGTGAAAACTGTTGCTAGGAGGTGAAAAGAAGAGTAAACAGTGGAGGGGAAAGAAAGGAGACACATGACGTGTAGTAAATAAAGCAGACGCAGAAATCAAGCAGCTCAAGATCTGGAGAACATAAGACTGGATGTCGAGGAGGATAAACAGATAAACGGTTACGCCTTTGGGTCTGTTAAACAGTGTCTGTCATCAAGCGCTACATGCTTTCACTAGCGTAGAATAACTGAGAAAAATCACACGTCAAAAGAAGAGTCAGACAGATATCAGACACCATTCATCCAGAAATCCCAGATAACCGGCAACGTTCTTAGAACGCTCTCTGTAAGCTGGGCGCGCACACACACACACACATACACACGCACACAAACACGCACACAAACACACAGACGTTAATAAGCATGGCTGGCACTGGTGCAGACAGCTATTTTTAGACTGATTAACACTGGAATTCACATTCTCACTCGTGTAAATGAACAGTTCGTCTCTTCATCTCATTTACAGTCTGCGTCTGTCATCGCCGTCAGGGCCTCCTCACGTTTCCCTCTCTCTCTGTCTCTCGTCCACTCGCTTGTCCCATATTTTCCACACATTCCTGCTCTCCTCCCCCCTCTCCTTACTCAGCCTCTTTAAATCTGATGTAATGTTTGACCCCGAGATACCCCCAGACTCAGCTTGCGGTGAAGCGGCTGCCAAGAACCCAAACGTGTGCTGGGTCCATTCCTGTTCCTCATAATAATCTGTCAGACGGTCAGCACATGTGTGACTAGATCTTTACATTTTTGAAATCTTATTGGTGCGTGTCTGTGTAGAAATTGCTGCTATGATGCTGTGGTTGCCAAGGTGTTGCTATGCAGTTGCTCATATCCCTGACTATCAACAGCCACACATTAGATCAAGAATGTGGAATAAGAGTTATATTCTCTGGAGACTGAATATTAAAAGGTCCTAGGAATTAGGACAAGTCAGTTTTTTGCTAGTAGTAATGATGAAACAAAATGTCTGTGCAGACATTGCTGCAACGATGCTAGGGGTTGCCAAGGCGTTGCTATGCAGTTGCTAAAATGTTTTTCAAACTTCATACGTCTGTGTGAGGCACTAAGAACAGAAAGTTATGAAGACGCTTGTTACTTTCGGCACACACACATAAATCAGCACCGTCATTGTCTACTGAAGAGGAAACGCGCTCCTTTTCCTTTTACACGGCCCCTCACCTTGAACCGTAAAGCTTTATAAGACACAAACTCCAGCTACTGTAGCGCAGCCGAGTGTTGCGGGTGCGAGCGAGCTGCCCTATGATTCACAACCACCAATGATAACCAGCCAATCACAGTCAACCTCAGCAGGAAAAATAAAGGTCTCGACTCAATGTAAATGATTGAAAACACATGTCATCATTTTTTCTACTACTGTAATTATTTGGGAATGAGCGGCAATATTTTGCTCCCCTCTGCCCAGGAGAGAGAGTGGAAAAGTCCGTCTCAGCGGTATAGCTGAGTGCCTCTTATAATCACAGGGCGGGATGAAACAGTCATTATTTAATAATCAAAGGGAGGATGGATTGGGGTTATTTGGGATCTGGCTCGGCCCTAGCAAGCTGCTCTGCAGGAATCCCAAACTCACAGGGGACGTTCTCAGAACGTTGGCTAATATGAATATGTCTTCCATCATTTTCCATAAGCCTCATGTCATTCCAAACTTGTATGACATTTTTGCTACTGAGGAACACAAAAGATATTTTGAGGTACGTTGGTAAACAAACAACAGTGACACCCGTTGACTTCCACTGCGTGTACACAAAACCACTGAGACATTTCTCAAAATATCTTCTTTTGTGGTCACACAGGTTTGGAATGACATGAGGGGGGTAAATCATGAGACACGTGAGGCAAACGCACATGTGGGTACTATCACTTTGGAACGTCACAGGCCCAAATCATCAATATTATCAGATGTTGGGGGCCTATTGACAGCCATTACGTTTGTTTTCATACCAGCATCACGTGACTGCAGAGGTTTGATGCCCGTGTGTGTTTGGAAGTCGTTTGGAAGTCTCTCTGTCTTTTATCTTGAGCCATCTGTGTCGAGGACTCACAGACGGTTTATATAACATAAGCTTCTCATATCCTCAGCTATGCAGAGTCACACATTAGAAGAGAAAAGACTGTACAGGGATTTTAAAGAGACTGAATATTAAAAGGTTGCGCATCTATGGAGCTTAGCAGAGAAAGTACTAAGAACATTCAAAATGGACAGTTTTGTAGATGTTGTATTAACGCTATTCCTTGGCTATAAGAACGTTATGCAAACATTTTTTAATTATGTTGCTTTTCAAAACGTTCCACTAACAACTTAAGTTTTCTGATATGTATAAAGTTTTAAAAAGGTTCTAGCAACTGCAAGAACGTTTTTGGGTAATTTAGAGGGAACATTTGCTTTTTCTGTTGCATACTGTGTTTTTTGCCTCTGGGAGGGCAGTGTAGACTGCCGAGTCACAGACAGAAAGCCAACCAGATTTCAAAGACTCACTATAATCGAGTTTATACTGAATTTATAAAATAAAAGTTGGTCATAAAAGTTCACGACCGGAAACATTTCCACTTGAACCGTCAACACTTATTCTGACCCGACAAACACGTGCTTGAGGCACAAACACTGCAACGTCTGGACACACTCATGGGGAATGTGACATCATACAGTATAGACAGAGAGAGAGAGAGAGAGAGACAGAGTAAGAGAGAGAGAGAGAGAGAGAGAGAGAGAGAGAGAAAGAAAGGTTAAGTGGGTACAAAGTAGGTAGCATGAAGGCTAAATATAAATAAATATAAATAAGTGCAGTTTAAGATCAAGTTAAATAGCAACACAAGACATTGTGGGAGAACATAGGATGTGTTTGAATATCCTACACACACTCTAGTCAGTCATTTAGTCCCAGTCCCTCTGTAGTAACCTGAGGTTAAGTGTCTGGCTCAAGGGCAAAATGAATGTTCTCAAACTTGCCCCTCGTGGGCCCTAAAACGACAACCTTTTAGTTACCAGCCCCGATCTTTACTAATTATGACACATAGCAATTTCAGCCAATCAGATCGGCTCATCAATCATTTCCACAAGCGGTGGAGGAATAAAGAACCATGGATATTTCTCCCTAGATGAGACACGACACCCATTCATTCCACTAAACACCCTTTAAATACAGCAAGACATCAGCACTGGGCAGGTCAGCTGTCAGTCTGCGCAAAACAAACGTGTGGAAACAATGCCACATCTG
>JAZGTI010001824.1:0-11523 GCA_036877585.1 Botia kubotai | reverse complement strand
GAGAGGAAACAGTATGAAAAAGAAAAACAGAGGAAGGGGACAGAGTAAAGAAGGAATGACGAGGAAGAAGGTGGAAATGAAAGAGTGGAGGCAGACAGCTGTTTTGAACCAGTGCCAAAGTGTCTGGAGATGTGTGATGCTCTAATTTATGAGAGATTCCCTCAGATGGGCCTTTCTGAACGCTTAAACCCTCCGCCATCTGCGTGAGAGAGAGAGAGAGAGAGAGAGTACCTATTCTCACTTTCTCAGTCGCACTTAAACACACTTCACCAACAAGCCCAACAGTTTAATGTTTGATGTTCCACTATCCTGGTGCTTCTTATTTTAAAACTACACCCAGACTGTCGCCCTTCATTTACTCTTCTGTAAAGTCAGAGATCTTTCTAGAAGTCTATTTCATCTGAATCTGATCTACACTGTATTCTGACGGTGCAGTCTGAAAACTTGACAAAAATAGACAACAACAGATATACATGTTTTCTAATAAAAAAACGGTTGGTTGCTTGTCTATAAAAAAACTCACTGTCACTATGCTAGGCTGTTCTGAGTGGTTGCCAGGGTGTTGCTAGGGAGTTCTTGGTAGTTGCTTACTGGCTTAAGTCAGAGCCTACGCAGAGATTTAAACCTTTGGTAACCAATCCAGATCTCCAACCATTATACCACCTATCCATTTCAGCCAATCAGATCTGCTCATCAGCCATTTCCACAGGCCATGGAGAAAGAAAATAACTTGAAATTTAACCACTGCACCAAAGTACTCCATCATTGTGGTCTAAGCTGTGTGTCTGTCCCATGCCAGGAACTCTCATGGCCAATCAGAATGGATTAGGAAATACATCATCTTATGCACTGACTCACTGCTGACTCTGCATGAGCCAGAAACTGGACAAGCTGAGTAGAAGAATGTTTTTTAACGGTAAATATCATATCAAAAATGTTATTCTTAAGTTGTTAGGGGAACATTTTAAAAACGTTACAGAATTAAACAATGTTTAAATGTTTTTTAAAACCAAGCAAAATATTAATGCAATGTCTAAAAAACTGGATGTAGACTAATGTAGGACCTAATGTAGACTAACGTTACGGCAGAGAACGTTCTTTTTGAGAACGTTAACCAACATTCTAAGAATGTTCCCTGTTAATGGGTGCAAATCCTATACAAGCCCATGGAAGATGCTGGCCTGTGTCTGAGCAGGCTGGATTTGACTCTGGGATATTTGGAATTGCAGTGACATGCCAGTGGGCAGTCGGAGGAGATTGGTGATGGTGTAGACAGGTGGAGTGATTAAGGAAAGATTTCACAAAGGTTTTTACTGGTGTCTAGTGGGGTTTAGTAACTCAAAACCACTTCCTCTCACTGCCTGGTCCAGGTCAGGAAGCACTTTACCTGGAAAATCAGATGCATCCGAGACTGTCAGCTGCTGTCAGTGGGTCATATAGAGGGATGACATTCAGATCAACAGGAAGGTCAAACTTCATGAAAACTCACTGTCTCTTCACCTGCCAGCTCTGGAAAGTTTATCTGTGACAACATGTGGGTTTTCTATTAGCTGAGGTTCCTGTACGCTACTCAGGAGAACCTTTGGGAAACCGTCATTCTCATGACCCTGCACAAAAACAATGGATGGAGAGATTTCCAGAATCCGGATGAAAGCTGGCCGGTCCGGATTTGGAGCAGGCCGTAGGGAGAAGGGGATTCAGATCAAAGAAGTAGGTCGGCTGAGAGACAAATGACAGACTGTCCCCTCCCCTCCATCCCTCTATTTCCAGTCTCTATTTACACAGATGAGTTTGAAAAGCCTTCAGCAGGACTTGGGCTATCAGCACAGCAAATAAACACACACACACACTAATGCACAATCCATATAAACACACTAATGCAAACTCATTTACACACACACGCTCCCAACAGTGTACCAACACTAACAAATGTTTACACGTGCACACAAACACACACACACACACAAAGTGACACACTAATATAAACTCCACATTTTGACTAATACACGCCCTATATACCGAAAGTACACACATACATACATATAGTATATCGCTACTAGAAATACACAGTTATATATACACACACAGCACAGCGTTTACATGAATGTAAATACAGATGAAATGTCTCAGACTAACATGTGTGTACAGTTCTCCAGCAGTACTGTAAACGCTTTCTGTACAATAAACCTCAGCACAGATGTGTGTAAATCATTTTCTGCTCCTGCCTGTCACACAAACAGAATCATTATGAATCATAAACAAAGACAAAAGTCCCACGTCTGCTCCAGTTATACAGACCGTGTGGCATAACACAGACAAACCAACAATCTTAAAGAATATGTGTTTATACGACTGTCTAAGTGTGTGTACTTTGAGTAAATGTATTAATGTGTGTGTCTGTGTGTGTGTGTGTTAAGTATCAGCAAGTTAGTGAGTGAGGACAGACACCCCCCACGCAATCAGACAGACAGACAGACAGACAGACAAATGTGGACTGGCATTAGGATGACAGCACTGGCTCTTACCTACACGCTTGTCTGAAGAACTGAGAGGTTCATATCTGCCCCTGCATTTCCTGCGCTGCACGTTTAGCACCGAGCACTCGCGCGAGGAGAGAGAGAAAGAGAGAGAGAGAGGTATAGAGACAGAGGGAGAGAAAGAGAGAGAGAGAGAGAGAGAGAGAGTGCTGTGCAGTCTTGGCACTCTGATTCTACGTTCTGAGGATGAAAATAAACGTCTTCATTACTATCTGGAGACCACGCCTCCACCTCTACCCCCACCCCTCCCACCTTACTTCTCTCTCTCTCTCTCTCTCTCTCTCAGCCAGTAGCCCGACTCTAAAGTCTCTCCCGGCCAACAGAAGGCCAGAAATCTGCCAAAACAAACTTTCAACCGCAACCAGTTGCCAGTACAGTGAGAAGAAGAGAACGCTGTGACAGATCTCGTAGAAAAGAGCAGAATACAGAGGAGAGACGCACTTTTAATCAGTGTTGTTGCACTCTTAATGAAAGCTTGCTGTGGGAACTGACACATCAAACACTCTGCTGCTTTATGGGACAGCAGAGGCTCAGAACACACGCACATTTGCTGATGTGCCAGCTTCCTTTCCCACGTACCAGCACAAATAAATAGCTTTTTTTCAAAAATCATGAGTGAACTTTGAAATTGTCCTCTTTTATCCCTCATCTGTGAGAGCTTTTCCTGCTGCCATAGGGAATGCTGTCCGTGGCATTTGAGAAAATCCCTCTTTCAGGAGAACGGCAGGCTGTCTGTAATTATAAGTGGGGTTGGGCATGAAGTCTGCCTAGAAGCCCGTCTGTTGATGCCACACACACACACACACACGCACACACACACACACACACACACGCTAACTTGTCTAAATGGGGACATTCCATAGACTTCCATTGTTTTATACACAGCTAGTGATAAACACTATAACCCCAACCCACACTCTAACCCTGACAGAACACTTTCTGCATTTTTACAACAAAAAAACACTTTATTTATTATACTTTTATAGTGTTTTTACAAATGAGGACGTCCCCAAAAAGAGGTTTTGCTCAAATGTGTCAGGTTTTGTTGACCTTCTGGCACAAATTTGTACCAAACACATGGTTATGTAAACACACACACACACACACACACACACATGCAAGCTCAAGCCGAACCAAGGCTGTGTGCTCACACACTCCCAAATTCAACATGACAGCTGACAGCGTATAGTTGAATGCATTTAAAACCTTTTCAATTCACATAAAAGCTTCGTGGGAGAAATTACGTTTGCTTTGAAATTGTCAATGACAACATTCATGGCAAACGCGGTACAATTTTCCAAAAAACACGAGACACTTGCGCATTTGTTTCTATATGCATGTATCATGAGGGGTATTTTAAGGCTAACGTTAAAATTTTGTGGATTAGCGTAATTTGGTTACTGGTACTGTAAATGAAGTCTGGGTTCAAATGAAAGCAAGTGTTTCTGACTGCCGCGACGTGCCGGAGCTGTGGCTAAACACAGCCGCACACAACGCTTTGATCCTAAATACACGCAAATGTTTGGTTACACTGCTGCCATGGAAACGCAAATCAAATCAAATCATACGACTTTTAAGAATGGAAGCGAGAAGCCAATAGGAAGGGAGAGATATAATGATGAATTCTGTCGTGTTTTATTATCTAAAAGATTGTGCAGTGTTCGGTTTATAGTTGTGGCACTGACATTCGACTAAAACAATGAGTTTGTGTGATATACAGTAGGCCATTAAAATCTGTTGACAAATATACGTAAATATAATTTACGATATGGTCAAAAAATAAAAAATAATATTAATAAAATGATAGACTGTAAAACAAGAAAAACTCTATTTGGTTTAAAAGGAAACAACCTAAGTGTATGACATTAATGCATTAATGCGGTGTAATTTCCTCTCCTCACCACAAGAGGAGCCCTTGGGCAGTTTCTGCATTTAAAAACCTGCAGAAAAAGACATCTAAATAGCCCACTATGAGAATGGCATACACTCTAAAAACGTTGCTTCACAATGTCACAGAAGAACCGTTTTTGGCTGTGTGGTTCCATAAAGAACCTTTAACATCCGTAGTATCTTGTAGTTTCACAAAAGGTTCTTTGTAGTGGAGAAAATGTTTGTTAGACTATATAAAGGTACGAATAAAATTATTCTTTGACTGATGGTTCTTTGGGGACTCAAAAACAGTTCTTCTGTGGCACTATTGTGAATAACGTTTTAGGAACCTTTATTTTTTTTAGGAGTGGTGTGTACAATATATGAGTTATGACTCACACGTCAAAACAAAACAGATACTTATTACACCTGGTGATGACAGAATGAAGACCAGAGTCACAATCAGGCACGCATCATCTCCACCACAAAACTACAAGCGCAATACGGATGTGAACTTGCATGCTGTCATTGAGAACGGTACAGGATGTGGATGGAGGTCTGTGTGTGTGCGGGTGTGCGGTTTCAGCCTGCAGGTCCAGCCCGTCATCCACATAAACCTTTAATAGAAGACCTTTGAGTGGCAATCCTCCATCTGAAGTCGCTGCACTCTGTAATTGACCTTTAAAATACTTTCTGGAGAGGTCGGAGGCTCTGGCCATAGGCCCAAGCAGTGGCTTCACCGCCAAACCCCAGAGGATGCTGGGAAGGCAGCAGGGTGTATATTTAGTGCCCTGCGCTTTAAATGTGAACAAGGGTTGTTGTTACACATAATGCCCCTTTGTGCATTAAACCGCTTCTGTCGGCCTCAATTCTCAGCTAACACGGAATTGTTCAGAATGCTGGCTAACGTTCTCCAGAAGTTCTCTCAAAGCTATCAAAACGTTCTTGCAGTAATAATATGCAGTAATAAAACACCGCATTGCAATAATGTGAATTTAATCGGAACCATCAGAATAATATAAATTTTAAAATGTAAATGCATTAGAGTATTGAACGGAGGGAAAATGTGTTATCCTCAAGAAAACAATCCCACAATGCAACACACTACAATGGCCCTAACACAGGATTCATTGTTCCTTACGCAATATATAATTCCTTATTTGTCTTGTTTTGATTTTGGAGTTATGTGACTTGGACCATGTTTTTGTAACGTTCACCAAACGCACATTTTCTAATGTCAAAACAAATAACTGACATCATATGTAACTTTTTAGTCTGTTCATGACAACAGCGCCAACAATGCCTTCATTTGACTGGGTTTTATTGACGCCTCAAGCAGAACAACAGCAGGAGTGATGGCAGATATGATTTATTAGTGACAAACTTTCCACAATCTGGAAAATGCCCAAGTTACAAACCCTTGAGGTCATGTGAAATGACATCAACAGAACCTTCTACTCCACACTTTGATCCTTTATCAGAAGACTTCAAGAACATCCCAATCCAGTGCTTCAGGTTTTCCGTGCTCTACAGCGACAGTTTTAATGGACCGGTACATCTCTGCCCATACGGGCCTGAAGAGTTCAACTCTTCAACTCCATAATTTGGTTCAGCCGAGGTAAAGCAGCATTTCTACATTAATACAAGCCACATTCTTGTAAAAACGATTCATCCGTCTTTTCTCCCTGTTTTTTTGCTCTTTTCCCCTTCATCTTACATATCCAAAGACTTTCTTTGGCTCGGAATGAAAGGACGGACAAAGAGGGAGCAGAAGACGAACGCTGGCCTTTTAGGACGTTACATAACACATCCTGTTCACCAGCATTGCATTATTCTTTAAAACACTTTTAGCACAATCATGCTAAAAGCTTAACTGACAGCTAGCGTCGCGGGATCGTTCCTCGATGCCGAGCGTCTAAAACGCGGTCAGGTTAAAAACATTATTACTTTGCTTTGCGTCTCTCTGAGGTCTTTTGACTCTCTATCGCCATCTCTGTTTGAAAATTGCACATGCAACAACACATACTCATAAGGGCCGCTGCTATAATTGGACAAGGCCCTATCAGGGGTCGGGCCCCTACACCCAAAGAGGGCCTTTAGGGTCCCCGCATGTTACATTAAAGGGAACGTTAACCTTGCAATGTTGGCAGAATAACTGTGTTTTTTAGTTCAAAGCTGCAATCTATAACTTTTGCCTCTCTGTTACCATCTCTGTTTGTAACCAAACTGCAGGTTACTTTACATACTTTCCTTTGTCAAATGAATCCAAACGGACATTTTCTGGAAAATCAGACCTGACAGCTGAAATTACAAGTCATTATTATAAACCTACCATTGCGAATCAAGGTTAGGTAAGGAACAAGTTTTGAACACTGATCTGTTATGTACTTGCTTGGTAACGGATTTTTGTCCAATTTTATCCCAAAAAAGTTGCAGATTGCAGCTTTAAATAATCGTTAAAAATCCATTTTCCCCTCAAGCTCTCAGTTGGCATGATCTGCAATGCAAGAGTGAGAGTCTCTGTTCTTCTGCCCAGTCAGCAGAGTCTCACGCCAGACCTCGGGCTGCCCTTCCATCTGCCTGTGACAAACTAAATCATCAGTTTCCTGTTGCTTTCATATTCTGGACTCATCACCCCTCAAGGATGCCATAGCTGGACTGTCACGTTGTAATCGGTTCCTCGTATTCGAAAGCTCTCAGCCACAACTCTGACAGTTCAAAAACACCAACAACTTAAAAAAGGCACATAAAAGCACACACAAACATAAATCAGCGCAGTAACTACATTATTATATACGTTTGCCCACTTTTATACCACAGAGATTTGAATTGATCTACAATGCCATGAAATCAAACCGAAGACTGAATATATGGCTGTACATCTTAAAGACAGAGTATCTCACACACCATCTAACATCTAAGGCCTCAGTTTTTTTCCTTTCTGTCTCTCTTTGGTGGTAAAGCTGTAATTTTTTAGACGCACGTCCCACAAAATTGCAGAGAGATGTTCCCATTTTTTGGTTCGCTGAAGAGACAATAAAAATTAGACTTTCAAAAACATCCTAAACTCCTTCTAAACGACATCCAAAGTTGTGTAGCTTTCATGTTTATGCTACTGGGCGTACATTAAAACTCTGTTCCACAACCTAGCATGTGACCTCTGTGCACAACACACACTCATTTATGCAAGACATGACTGTTTTCAGCATTAGCTTGTTGCTAAGCTAACTTCATGACGTTCTAGTATAGCACACAAACATTTTAGGTCGTAAGAACATTTCTGTAACATTTCCATTAAGTAACAAAAATGCTACAAATCTTATTTTGAAAGTTCAAGGAATGTTCAAAACATCATTTTCGTTAGACATGGTATTAACGTTATTGCTTTGCTATTAAAACATTCCACTAACAATTTAGGAATAGCGTTTTTGCTACATAAGATCTATGATGTTGATATAGAAACATTTCACTAACATTACTGCAAGCACACTTTTGATATCAACATTTTTGAGAACGTTTAGAGGTTCGCCAATGTTCTGAGAACATTCCCTGTTAGCTGGGATGTGACCAAGAAGCTGTAACATTTGTGCACCTCGCCTTACGTCGCCTGAGGTTTGAAAACAATAAAGCGTTTGTTCACGCTGAATTAGCAGAATCCTGTCATACTGTAGATAATACATTACAGATGACTTACAACGCTGTTCAACTATCTGTCTGTACCTCATCATGAGCCAAAACAACACTGGTCAATGTTCACAAGCCATGAAAATCTTCTCAAAATACAGAGCTGGAGAAGGTCATTTGTTATGTCAGTGACTTATTGGTTCAGCTCTCTGTTATTGTGGGGGGAAATAAAAACGCTTTGTTCATTTTCGCTGAAACCTCAAATGACATAGCCGGACTACAAATCCTGAGGAGAACAGTTCATTTAATTAATGTCATTACTTGATTGATAAGGAAAAACAAGCTTTTCATGTCACGTCATTAATCTAACTTGTGTACCAACATCTGCACTCCCAAAATAATTACAATGCCAAGAAGAACCGGCTGTATGGTTCCATGAAGAACCTTTATACCTTAATATCTGTAGAACCTTTCTGTTTCACAAAAGGTTCTTTAAACTATGAAAAGGTAAAGGAATTGTTCTTCATGGCCCTGCTGTGAAGAATCTTTATTTTAAGAACCTTTATTTTTAAAGGCACATGCATATAATGAGTGTGATGTTTACGTGTTCCTGTACTGTACTTTGTGACCTAAATACTGTAAAGTGTACTTGATTACTGTATGCATAAAGTTGAATTGGTTATTGGCTGAAAACGGTTTACTGTAATTACAGTCCTGCTTTAACACACGAGACAATGTAACCACAAAACCATTTCAGAATCTCTTCAAAGACAACAAAAAGATCTGATAGATACTGATCTGTCTGGAGACTCAGGGCAAACACGTTGGCAGGAATGAATGCTCATTTTCAGCGCTGTGATGTTGAAGCGAGTGTATATAATCTCTTGAGCTGTGTAATCATTTCATAATCTCCTGCGTTTACACTCACCTGGAATCAAACTCAACCTCATACCCTCACACAATCTGTAGAGACGCCTCATGTTCCGGGTCTGTTACTCTGCTTCCACCGTTTTTATTCCATATTTCTCACAAATGTCTGTGGCTGATTATTTCAATGGCTATATTCAAACTTTGTTTCATACACAATTTAAGCTTGTGTATGAAACGGTGTCCAAACCAGATGCAACGTGACTTTCCAAAGATCTGTATGTATCCCTAAAAATCTTCAGTCTATACAAGAAGCAAAATTATCAAGATTTTAAGAGGTTTTCTATGAATATATCAATAAAGTTTTTTTTGCTTTTTTATTTTCCTTTCCTTTTAGGCAGAAAGTGTTTTCCTAATTAAAGGATAAAAGCAAAGANAACATATTATATATATATATATATATATATATATATATTTGTTTTACAGCAACTTGTTATCTTTGAAAGAAAAGCCGTGCGGTTTCTTAACAGATATGGATCTTAGCCAGTGTGTCTGTTTCTATAAACTGATAATCATCGCCAACACAGATCGGTCTGAAGATACAGATATCAGCTCAGAGGAATTTTACAGATACAAATCTACATTATAAAAGTCATTGGAAACCACTGCAGAACAAAGCTCAGCTTGCACAGCAGCAGACGTGCGCATGCGCATGCNCACACGCTCGTGGACTCCGCTGTCATTACCGCTGGACGTGTGTGTAAACATGCGGTGACAGGGAAAGCGTCAGTACCGCCACAGAGAAACAAAACAGCTGGTTTATTACAGCACTGCAGAAACAGATGTGCGGGTGAGAGGATTGCCAGCAGCCGTCAGCGCGGTATAGGAAAACCCAAATCAGCTGCACATTGTCCCGGGAGGAAAAGGGTGCTGACCTCTTTGACCCCAGGTGGGGGGCGGGAGTGATGACTGATTGGTGAGCTGCTTCAGCTGGGTACAGTGTGGGGTTGTAAGACATTTCTAGAGAGGATGTAGATGCTGTAAAATAAGAACCCAAAGGGTGGTAAAGGTTGAGAACCACTAAATTCCACAAAGAATGTTTTATGTTGTGGTTCCATGTACTGTACTGGTGTATGTACTGTAACTGTAATCTAACTGGATATGTTCTAAAATTCAATGCAATGCCAGATTTACTTTTGCCAAAGCAAAAGTACAATCTGAACAATACACCAACTGAAATGATTTTTATATCTTGTACTTGGCAAATAAGAATAGGTCGTTTACGGAATCCTTGTTCAGATCTTCCCTGAAACTCTGAAGGAGATAAACTACAGAGTGAGAACACAAGGCAAATAAAGGCAGGACACGTAACCAAAAGTCCCAATTAGCTCTCCATTCATTCTGATTGGTGTTCTGGAGAAAGAATTGAGATATTAAAGAGATCTTTCATTTGTGTCATTCTGCTCTGCACGTGTGGACCAGCAGAACGTGACACTGCGTTGTTGAGCGCATCTGAGATTTATGGAGCTTCATGCATGTGGCAAACAGATGAGGCCATTGTGATCTTCTCGCTCCTTCTATCTCACCCCAGCTAGCAATTTTATGTCGTAAAAACGTTCCCTAACGCTTTCATTATAAGTGACAAAAACATGCAAGTTGTTATTTTAAAAGTTCTAGAACTGTTCCAGTTCTTTTAGACAAGCTATTGTTTGGTTATTGGTCACTGGGAATCGAACCCACGACCTTGTGTGCTGCTAATGTAATGCTCTAGCAGTTGAGCACACAGTATTTCAGGGTGAAACCTGCATGGATCTCTGTACAGTAGCACTGTACAGTTGATCTAACACAAACATGCCTCCTTACTGTGCTAATGAAGCCCACGATGAAATCAGCCATGAGTTAACCGCCTGCAGAAAGCATTCAAGAGAAACGTTTGTGTACTTTTCTATCGTTCACAGAAGCAAACATTCTTCTGATGTTGGAGAAGAGAATTATATCTGGACTCACATCCAGAAACGCAGTGCAGCTGAGTGAACTTTCTGCATTTTAAACAGCCAATTTAATCCCAAACTTAGTGTCTGGAATATGGGATGTCTATAGTTCAATGTGTGTGTGTGAGACACTGAGGTCATCTCAGGGTGATATAGGGAACATCTCTGGATGTTTACAGCTGCCGTGGTGGAGCAGACACACCTGACAACCACCACCAGACCATGACATCATCCTCGTGTTCATTTATCAGACCTGAGATCTGTTTGACATTTTTTCTGTTAAATAGTTTGGGTTTAGAAATGGAAAAGGGTAAAAGTAAACTTAAATCCCAGTATGTGAAACAGTTACACCTGTTTGTCTGAGAGGAAGAAGCTTAATTTAACTGTTCAGATTTCCAGAAGAGTCATTAATCATTGTTCTGCCTTTTTAATTAGTCGTGATAGCAAAGGCAAGTATAATCCCAGCCTACATGGAACGTTCTCAGAATGTTCTCTTAAAGCTGTCAAAAAACATGCTTGCAGAAACATTAACAGAATGTTTTAACGTTATATACCATATATATCAAAAATGTTATTCTAAAGTTGTTTGTGTAAAGTTTTGAAAACGTTACAGAGTTAACCATACGTTTGAATAA
>JAZGTI010001823.1:0-40745 GCA_036877585.1 Botia kubotai | reverse complement strand
GGAGGAAGAATATCTAATGATCTCACCCCGTGCACCTTTAAATAATGTCATAAGGGACATCCTGTCTAATCTCTGTCAACTCCCATAATGCATTTCAGCAGCAACAGTGGGCCACTCATCACCGTAGCGATCTGAGACAAGCATCTTCAGACAGATCCTGGATGAGCCAATTGCTGGTCTGTGATTGGCTGGAAATATTGTGTTGAAGAACAAGTGGTTGTGTGTGTTTGTGCCATATTCAGTTCAGGTATTCCACAGCAGTGATGGGTCAATGCTTGTACTTGTTTAAGTTCGCATTAATTGTGCTTTTCAGTTTTGAGTGAAATTGTGTGTTCGTGTATATTGTGTCAGAGAGGGTTTCCACAGTCATTTCCTGCAGTAATTACAAATAGAGAAGTCATTGTTTCTACAAAACCATCACAAAATCATGGCTTTTTTTTGTTTAAAAAATTGATTAAGCGCACAAGAAAAGCCATTCCTTCCCTCTTTATCAGCTGAACACATACTGCGCGAAAATGAGGATTTCCAGCCTGGCGCCGCTTCTGTCTATTACCCACAATGCTTTTGAAGTCAGCTGTGATAATGGATATGCAAATGATATGTAAATAAAGCTAACGGACACGTTTCATTTGACAGGACTTCTGAATAACAGACTTGATGTGATGGGGAAATACCATAGATGGGGAAAACTCGTTGCTAACAGCATGCATTACAAATCTTTCAGCTGAGTTCCAATGAGTGATTATACTGCTAATAAGGTCACAGAAGTCAATTACTTAAACAATGTTGTCAGAAAGAGACAATATTAAAGAGACAGTTCACCCAAAATGAAAAAGGTGTTATCAGTAACTCATCCTTTCTCTTATTTTTTTCTTACTAGATTTCTTATTACAATTTTAGGCTGCGAGAACATTTCCCTCATGTTTTATTAAGTAACAAAAACGTTCTAGGAGCATTAAACATATTTTAAATGTTATTGTTTTTACTAAAGTCACTGCAAGAATGTGTTTTGACCTTGAGAGAACTTTGAGAGAACCTTTAGAGACTGCCAACGTTCTAAGAACGTTTCCTGTTAGCTGGTTCAATGGTGGCCATTTTTTATATCAAACCTGGTCTGATCTGTCTATGCCAGTTAAATGCAAATGAAACTTGAAAGGGAATGATAATAGCTAGCAACTATGTGGGTTAGCTAGGTTGTGGGTTTGATTCCCAGGGAGCACATGCACTGACAAAATGTATAACTTGAATGAACTGTAAGTCGCTTTGGATAATAGCGTCTGTCAAATGCATCAATGTACTTTTGTGACAAACCTCTAAACTGTCTCTAAACTGGGTGATTTTAGAGCGCCATTTCTTTGCCACACTTTTTAAAATAAGAATATCTTCTGTATCTTCTAATGTTTTTGGTGTGAAGAGAGTGCAGAAAATGAATCAGTATGGCGTTTAAAATGAACATTGAGATCTCAAGGGCAGATTTAAAGATGTACATTCACAGCCCCCCTTTCAAGCTGACATAATCACAGAGAGGAAGACAGAGAGAGATTTAGTAAGTTAACTGAAAAGTTTGCCATTAGGAGTAGAGCTGCTATGCCATCAACACACACACACACACACACACCCTGCGGGCCACTGCCCCCCTGAGAGCTGTTAATGATGGAGAAGAACGCAGGCAGACAGACCTGTTCGCATTTGCAAACACACACACAAACACACACGCACACACACACACACACACATGCTGAGGCTCTGATTGAGTTTCTAGCTCTCTGTAGACATCATTACTAACCTCTCATAGATTCTCATGATTGCGTTTTTCTATTTGCGTATATATAAAGAGAACGAGAGAGAGAGAGAGAGAGAGAGAGAGAGAGACAATTATCAGTTTGCATCATTAAAGTAAACAGAAAAAGCAGTAAGACTCTCTACGTCACTAAAACGTGTTTTGCATAGGTCAGGATATTTTTATTTATTTTTTAGCTTCATTTTGCTTTTCTTTAGTATCTCTCATTTAAGATCTGGGCTCGTTTTAACATTTTTACGGTTTCCTCTCGGGCCGTTTTTTTACTCAAGTCGCTTCCCAAAAAAAACGGAATCTTGAACGCGTGTTACGCCTTCACACCTGCATCCAATTACTCTGGGACTGATGGTTTTGGTCCCCAGGAGAGATCTGAATCATTTCTGAACCCCAAAAGAGACACGACACCGCTGAGGTGCGCGCGTGCGAGCGGAGCTTCGGGATGTGTTGGATCTGAGGTGAAACTGAATTAACCCCTCGTGTTTTTTTAGACCGCATCTGTCTCAAATACACTACCAGTGAGTTCTGAATATCACATTGATGTTACATTCCTGCATTTGGCAGATGCCTTTACCCAAAGTGACTTAAAGTGCATTAAAGTTATACATTGTTTATCAGTGTGTGTTGTTTGGGAACAGAACCCACAACCTTTGCAATGTTGACACAATGCTCTACCAGTTCAGCTACTGGGAACACTACAATTATTATTATTTATACACTCATGTATGACACAAAGATTTAAATATTCGTTATTATGTTGACTTGTCTTCTCATAGGTTTGAAATGTCTGAGAGCACCAGAGAAACTTAGTGTGGTTTGTTTGTGGGTTCCAGGGAACGCGTGTTAAAAATGATTATGCACTGTAAGTCGCTTTGGATACAAGTTTTGTTCATATGAATAAGTGTAAATGTAAAAACGGCTTTAAATTTTGTATTTTGTAAAGTTCAATACAAAATCATTATACATTATATTATATATAGATGATGATTTGACGGTGAAAAATTGAAATAAACATTAATTTTTATAGTGACCCCACGAGTTTGTGCGAAACCTGACATCCATGTTGTCTCCGCATGATCTTCTTGAACAGAGTTCGGATGTGAGGGAGAATTAGGGAAAGCAAATAAACTGGATGAATTAACGCGGTAATGTCTTTGTTTACTCAACAAAAATGATCGCCATCATCGTTCAAGCATGAAACCAAAGCGCACACATATTACAGATATTACACAGTGTGGTGTAACATCAAAACACGGACAATTACAGCAAAACGAACCGCATAATGAAGCCACATCGTTTACACACCAGAGAATCGAAGAAACCATTTTAACCGCTGGCGGCTAACAGAGTCGAGGCTATATTACGTCATTAGAGCAAGATTAACTTTGCTCCGTGTAATTATTACGTACTTCCTGCGGCGTAAAGTATTTTCGGTCATGTAACGATAAATCAATTAAATAAATTGCACATTTATAGTTTTTGAGATTGTTGTCGTCGCAGGAGGTTTAATGATACAAACACCGAGACCATGTGACCTTTGTGTGCTGCGGAGATCTTTCATCACTTCTCATCTTCATCTCGTTCCTCTGCGTTTGTCCCTCACATGTATTCGTTTTAGGCTTTTTTCCATCTCCATCTCTCAGTCCTAGACATTAAAGATATACGTACCAACACACTCTTAAGCATGAAACATACACACACTGACACACAGCAATCACACACAGAGCACAACCTCCTCATCAACTAACATCCTCTGTGATGTCAGAGTGAGGTGTGTCATTAAAAGTGTCTTTGCCATTAGTTTCATCACAGGAAATGACACGAGCAGAAAGAACAACTCAAAGCCACGTCGTACCCAGACACGTGCCCACTTTCCACCCAAGCCAGGCCCACACACACACACACACACACACAATCTGCCGTTTTAGCTTGCAATATCGCAGCTCACTTCACTGAATTCAATGCAACGAACTCTTCATGCTTTTTTCTAAACTTTAATTATAGTTAATAAATAGAGACGCTGCAGAGTGTCGCATTGAAGCGCACTGAAGACTCGCTAATCACTTTAAAAGCTCGGAGGCAGATGCTACGACTGTGTGTGACGCGTGCAATGATAAAACAAGCTGTTTAAAGGATGCGTTTGTGTGATGTAGGTACTGGCGTCTTGATTCAGAAACATTGGGTACATATGAACCCCTATTAGAGATTGGGAAAGGTGTGTATCGCCGCACGCGCACACACGCATTCACAGGAGCGGTGAGGTTGGGCTATCATCCTGTTTTTTTTATTGTTTGTATGCTAATTGAACAAGATGCACTGTCCAAGCATCTTGGCTTGCTTTAAAACAAGCGCAATAAATATCTGCCAATTTATATTTTGTGACTTTATTTAATAAAAACATAACTACGCCAGCTTTTTGACACAGGGTTCAGAAATAAGGCAATATTTCCAGATTTAAAACTCCACATGTTGTTTTGACAAACAGAACAGGCACACAGACTATTGTAAGGGAACTATAAAGCACGGAGTGTCTTTACGTAGACAATGTTTGACATGCAAACATCTCATTGGTTGTCTGTGTAGATTGTGATTTCAGACTGTGAGCTGTCTGAAATCAGAGAGGAGAGGCCAAGAAAGACAAAAACATTAAGGGGCCTTAAAATGACCATGTTGTACAACCATGTTTCTCTGTCCTATTTCAGAAAATGTCAGAGATAATGATGTATCTTAAATGTAACTGCACATACCCCGAACGAGGGCAACAAGAGCAGAGGACGAAACTGAATTAGACACACGTATATTATAGAACCCTAAACTCTGCTGGCTTACTGTGTACTAGCTGGGCTGGTTAACTCCCCTCTGCTTGTCAATCTCGCATTCTGTATTTTACCTCAAACCAAGCTGTATAGAGAGATAACACACACACACACAGGGTGGGCAAAGGACCTGTCGACCAGCTGGATGAATTATGAAAGCACATTTAAGACTCGCACACAAACCCGTAATTGTCTTAGCTTTCTTAAATGAATCTCTTAATGGCCAAATAAGGTCTCTCTCTCCCTCGCAGACACACACACTCGCTCTGTCTCTCTCTCTCTCTCTTTCTTCTACTTGGTCTTTGGCTTTCTCTGTCTCTTTATTTACCTGAAGGATTTCCACAATGCAGGTCATTAAATTAAATCTTATGAACAAGCTGTCAGGCTCACACCTGCCTCCACTTTTCCATTTAGCATTGCTTAATTGTTCGGTGGAATAAAAGCAAACATTTATTGATTAGATCTTTGCAAAATCTGTGTACATCACGCTTTGCTCTCACAGAGTACATGTATTTCCCTTTCTTGACTAGATGTTGACTGGATAAATCTTTGCATGTCTGTGGCTTTATAAATGTATAAACTGCCTCGTTTACGGTCACACAGTGTTGTATGAAGAGATCTGTGTGCGTTTCTGAAGTTGGTGCGACAAAGTTGGACTATACATCGGCTCTGAAACATAGATTTTATTCAAACAATTAAAAATAGCGATATCTGCTATAATGCGTAAAGAACCATTAAAGGCAGATTTGCACACATTCGTGAAACATTCCTTCCGACGACACACTCGAAAACAAAGTCAACGACATCTATCGTTGGTAAACGACGAGTATAACCGCTTTTATTTTCTTATATACAGTTTGAATGTGATGAGGAAAAGAGGGGAAAAGAAAGATGAAGGGGTAAAAATAAGACCTCAAAACAAAACGCTTGCGGTGAGCAATTAACACGACGTAAAAGTCTTCCAGAAGAAGTTCTTGCATCCGGCTTTGCGCTCGCGGGGCGCCAGCATGGGACCGGCGGCGCGCTCCAGCTCCAGGCGCACGTCATCTCTGTCCACGGCGCGAGACAGATCCTCGGGCTCCAGCGCTTCGTTTTCTGCCTGCACGAGCTCCGAGAGCAAGTCCGCGAGTGTGTATCTGGCGAGTTCCTGAAAACGAGATAAAAAGAGACTTTCAATACTGCTAATCGATCGCTTTAAGAAACTTCACGTGTTGCCAAAGTGCGTCTAACAGACTTGCGCGGAGGATTTCATTTAATTTCTAATTCAGTTTCATGTTATTGGTATTTATCACGTTTTGTTTGTGATAAAGCAAAGATTTTGCAGTTTTATATTTTAAGCATTTTCCTCGTGTTCGAAACGGAAGTGTCGATGACTCGATTTCAGAACCATGGACAGCGCGCGCGCGCCTCGAGCGTTTGTGCCTCGGATTCCTCACTTGCTATTTAAACAGGTCCAAAAATAGGACTCTAGTCAAACAATTGATTAAAAGGTATTTATTTCATCAGTATGCATGGGAATGTTTAAGTCTAGGTGTGTAAATACAGGTAAAGTTGGGCAACTGGTAAAGTTGAACACTTTCTCACTGTTTGTAGCACATATTATATAATTACCAAAACGTATCTTCAAACTCCATACTAAACTAACTTATAATGATTTGCGCTTAAGCGTCACACTTTACCAGCTGGCTCACCGTATTCTGTGCATTATTTTGTGTTAGTGTTGTTCGTCTGTTGGGCGAGTTTTTGTTTACCTGTTTTCCAGCCGGGTTGAGGAGAGATCTTTGTAGAAGTTGGCGCAGTTTGGCGTCTGTTGGTGCCGCCGAGACGCTGCTGATGGCGAGCGCGAGAGACAGGAGCGCCAGAGCGCACTGGATGCGCGTGGAGAGCATCGTTACAAGTATTGATACGGTGTGGAAAGTGAAGCAAGTGATGCGTCGCTTATGGCTTCGTTAGTCGCCTCTTCTATCTCTTTGCTCCTTCTGTTGCAATTCATTCCTCCAAACTTGCCTTTTAAACGATCCGCCTGACGTCAGGAGGCAAGGGGGGTTTCCTCCGCGTGCGCTTGAGTGATGATGAGTGACAAAGATGGCACCGATTAGGGGCGTGAATCTTGCTGAAAAGGTGAAAGGGATTAATGATCGATTTAACCTCCATCCGTCACTCCAACCCTGGATACACACACAAGCTGTGTGATACTGTATTTTGTATGGGAGTTTTTGGTTTTGTGCGTAAAACTTTCATCTCGTATCAAATACGGTGTTCAATATAATTTATGACGTACGCAATCTGACAGCAACGCATGTGGAAAACTTAGTATAGCTCCTTATGGCGACCATTTAGCGTCACACGTATTTTACGCGCGGTGGTGGTTGGATTAGTGACGTCGTTTTACTTTCTTAAGAGATTAACATTTGGGAGACCCCAAGAGACCTCGATACATATAAAAATTATAATAGTCATTTCAAATAAATCAATTAATGTATATGCTTTGTCTTTTAATGTAACGGAAACCCAAAAAAATATATTAGTGTTTTACCAAATAAGCATACATGCACTTTTCAGAAATCTGTCTGCTAACCATTTCATATAGTTCTGGTTGGTTTCGATCCTAGCATAAACACATTGTGGCCAGACACAATAAAAACAAATGCAAACAACTACCAGAAGTGTACATGTATATAAGTTTACATTACAAATATTACATATCAGGTAAGACATTTCATAAAGTCTGATTTAATTTTCTGATTTAATTTATTTATTTTTCTGATTTAAAAGTATCAACCCGATGAGCCGGTGGTTTATCTCACGCTAAACATGAAGCTTAAGTCATCGTCATGGAAGAGCTATTTATAATCTGCTAGATTAAGATTTTGACACTGTACGGATCACAAGGAAAACATATTCCACGATTCCAGCATTAAATCGAGGTGGGCACAGATAGGTCCTCGGGTGACCCAGGGCTAAATTCAGGCCTCATCCCATAGACTCTGATTGATGGTTTGGGTTGCACGGACTCGGGCGCGCATTGACGTCAAGGTTTCCGAGAAGAAAACCGCTGCTTTCTCCGGGGTGGGCGGATAGTGAATGTGTTTGCCTCGTCCCACCGTGGGGGTTCTCGGTCCCCTCCGTTCTTCCAATCAGGACGCGGGCTCCGATTAAGTGATGTTAATGGCCAGTGCTGATACGCGCCGTCTGATCCGTGATGTGTCAAAGGAGAACTCAAGCTAATTCCGTTGAACCCGCGGAGACGGTGCATCTGTCGCACGCGCTCATGGATGGCAAACCCGGTGACTTGGGCTGCGTCCGAAGCGCCATTATTTACGTCGTTACTATTTTTTGCACGTCGCGCATGCCGTGAAGCGCAAACGAATCCCAGATTAACACTTAGCGACAGTATTTTTCACAGCATCAAATGCTAATTGCAGTTACGCGTGACTCAAGTACAGTTGCCTCTGGCGGTCTGAAACATATTTAGACACATATAGTTTGGCAGAGGCCACAAGGTGCAATAAGGGCCTGACAACGGCGAGGCAGCTCTCCCAAAAACCTTTTACAATTTAAATGGGCAAACTGTGAAGCATAATATCATGAAGATATACAGTAAACGATTGAGTACAGAGACTAAAAAACTGTTTTTTGGGGCAACTCTATTAAGTACTGGAACACACACACACATGTATTCTTTTACCTATTGGAGCAGCAAAGCTGGAGGTATTTAATTAAAGTCTCTGTTTATTGAAGAGAGTTTACAATCTCATTTTCTCTCTCTCTCTCTCTCTCTCTCTCTCTCTCTGTAAAACATATGTCGGTCTTTTCTCATTATAATGAGTGTGGTGATTGTTGGTTGAATTGAGTGACTGAAATCGTACACTGCAGCACGAACATTAACGCTGAAGAAAATGGTTTTCTGATTAACCACACGAGAACCCAAGAACTCCGTTTTCTTAATAACACAGATCTCTAATCATCTGGCTTCAGACAGCAGCCAAGCCACAGAACGGTTTTATAAACAGTCACTCTTTCTGTGTGAACATTAACATTTTAATTGTTAAGTCAGCTGTCATATAAACTACATTGACATTTTTTGAAGAAAATGTATTTATATAAAATTGGTGACTGGTGTGTTTTGATTTGGTTGTGGCGTGGTGTTGGTGGTTGCCAGGGGGTTGCCAAGATGCTGGAGTTTGTTTGCATGTAGTAAAAATTGCTAATCCAGAATTACCTCAAACTACCACAGCAAGCATGACAAATTAATTGAGATGAAGCGATATGAGCGATGAGATGTTGGAAAGGGCTCAGACACATACATCTGTTCTACTGGAAAGGTTATTAACCTCAGTTTAACACACACACACTGAACCAGGTCAGCTGCTTACTGTGGCTAAAGGTGGCCATAGCAATCTGGACACATCTGTCTATCAGCCACAACAGAGAGGCAGGCTAACACACACACACACAATATATAAACTCCATTGTGTATGTGACATAGTGGTGACACACATTCACACAAAAAAGAGGTGATGATAAAGATTCTGATGTCAGTTTGCCTTTGAATAATGTGTGTGTGTGTGAGTGTGTGTGTGTGAGAGAGAGAGGAGGAAATGGAATGTGTCAAGGTTGGTAAATGTGTAGGGTTTGAGGGAAAGATTGTACGCTCCATTAATTTTAAGTTCCTATCTTCTTACTTTACCTCTCTTTCGTAACCCTTCACTTCCGTCATTTCTCCACCAAGATCCTCACTGTGGTGTATCATTCATCTGTTCTTCTGTTCTTCTATGCATGGACCAATTTATAATCATTACTGAAAGACAGAGAGAGACAGAGAATCGTGGTGATGAGGAGAAAGGGTGATAGAGAGAGAGGCAGAGAGGCAGGCAGGCAGATAGAGCAGGAGAGAGAGAGAGACAGACAGAGAACGAGACAGATGCAGATCAGCTGTATGTGTTTTGATTTGAATTGTATGCACTTAAATTCATCAGTCAGATTTGGGGCTCGTCACAGACTCAGAGGAATTACTCACACTGCCCTCCATCCACCTCACAGTCTTTTCCTCCTCCGCTGGCATTTTCTCCTTCCTCACACACACACACACAGACATAAAGTGTGGAAATTTGTACGTGAAAGTGTGAAATGACTTGCAGCACACACACATAGAAGCATAAAGTGAGCAGATGATCTGTCTTTTATTTCAAACACACACACTCACACACACACTCGCAGTTTTATTGCCATTAATTAAATTACAAAAGCACAAACTGATGCTAGTGTCGTGAGTGGTTTCCAGGGTGTTGCTACATAGCTGTAAGGTGTTCCTGTTGGTTTTAGTGTATTACTAAAATGTGGTTGCTAGGGAGTTGCTAGGTTGTGTAAAATAGAATCGCAGTCACGAGCAGAAACAAAATTCCTATGCTGATGGAACATCAAACACTTTTCTGATCCTTATTGGGCTGAAATTACGATCCATTCCACTGCGTTGGTGCGTTCTGTTTGCATTTGGTCATTGGTTGATGAAATGATGACACCAGCTTTGTTTTTTTATGATGATTACATCATCCATTCGTATCATCTCAGTCATCATCAAAAGACTTTTAATAAGCCGCCCGCTAATTGCAGGAAATGACACGAAGACAGGCGAAATTAAAACAAATTTAGCATGAGAACTGTGAGTGGTTAATATTTTTTCAAATGGGTAACAATCTCATAAATCTTTTAATTATGATAAAGGTCAACCCTCCGTTTTAAGCCTGTGCCTCGTTTTTTATTTTTGTAATTTTTAATTTCGTTTTCTCTGATGTTTGTACTTATAGTACGCATGGTTTCAGTTTTGCACGTTTGTAAAGACCATGAAATGTACAGTATCAGTACATTTACAGCATATAAACCTACGTAGACTCGTAGCTGGATCCTCATTATCAGTAAATAACGGAAACACATTGTACGAGAGTATGTAAATCCATTTTCATATAAACATGTTTGTCTCTAAAGGGGAAGATAAAAGAGGTTATGTTTTAAATATGTTGCTTGGCAACTGCAAAAAGCCTACAGTTTGGATATTAAAGGATTTTAATTGGCAAAAGTGTTTATTAAACACTGAAATGTGGCAATTTTAACAGCTAGACACTGAAATATGACCATGTTATAAAAACAGTAAACCACACAAATCCACGCTTTACAGTCTTTTTACTGTTTGGAGGTTTCACATGGTAACCATGGTAACCATCAACATAAACTATTTTAAATGGCAGAAGTTTTGGTTATTCTAGGAAATCATTTAGCCTTCTCACACATATACTCTCTCTCTCTCTCTCTCTCTCTCACTCACTCAGGTGATGTGTCCTGTAAGCTATACAGCAACACGCAGAATCCAGTATGTGGTGAGCATGATTCAACATTTTCTCCGATCTGTGTATTGAAATCACAGGCCTCGGGCACCTGCTGTATGAGACAACATTACTCACTGTATTTCTCATCAGACTCGACACACTCATACACTCAAACAAATGCTGCTTCAGCGAGAAGTTACACGCGGCGTGTCTTCCAGCGCGTGTGATGGCAGAATCAGCGACATTTAGCGACAGATCAGTCAGGCTGGGGCGAGAGAAAGGAGCACCTGCAGAATCATTCAGCCTTGATATTTAAACACACCCTCACGCTGCTAATCAGCTCCTTAACACTCTCAAGAGTGTGTGTGTGTGTAAGAGAGAGAGAGTTTGAATGTTATTCAGCAGGTCAAAACAACCCCCCGTGTATCTCAAAGTAAATTGCTTTTGAAACTTTTCACATCCGTTTGTGCAACAAAGAATCGGCTGCGATTTAACCGCCGTGCGTCTTTTACGAAGCTTAAATACCATCAAATCTCTTTTCTCCCGTGCCGGGAATATGGAAAGTAACACATTTCGGGAGCTATTCAAGCATGCAAAATTTATGCAAATCAAGCGAGTGCTGGAAACTACTTTGCTCGTTGAACAAATTACGCAATTAATGTTTTTTCGTCGACCGGCCATCACATTTTTTAATTGCTTAATTTATTTCGTTCTTTTCGAAGCCGTCGGTTCAATCAGGCGCGGTTTGCTGTGACGCCATTCGCGACCGCCACCTTTGTGTGATTTACGTATTCAAAAACACGCCGAGGTTTTAGAACAATGTTTTGCAAATGCGCTGCCCAACGCCATTGTGACATCACTAAACATTCCATTTCCTGTTAATAGGCACACTGAAAAGGACCCATTTAAAAATGGACAAAAATCCATTGTTTCATGAAATCCATATCACAAAAATAATACCACGAGTCAGCCAAGTTAACCGTCAGCCCAGTTAGAATTTCATTTGAACAATCCCAAAGTTTTCAGACTTATAACTTAAAACAGATATTTCCTGTTCAGACGCCCAGCTGCTGCGTAACTGTGTCTGTCTTCAAAATGTGCCTGTAGATTACATGTCTGATCTTTATGAAAATGTGAGACGTGACTCTCACCTTCTCCAAACTATATTTTTAATAATTTGAGGCCGAACTGAGGTTCTCTCTCCCTCTTCCTCTCTTTAATGTAAGAATTACGTCATCATTCCTATAGGACTGCTTAACCAATTGCGAACCACAACAAATTATTTACATTGATGTAAAAAAAATATATCAAATATATCATATATCATATATCAAAACGCTATTCTTAAGTTGTTCGTGGGAAAATTTTGAAAACGTTACAGAAATGAGAAAAGTTTAAAGAATGTTAACAAAGCACCAAGCAATAACGTTAATACAATGCTACTAGAATGTTTAAATTTTTGTTAGATAATGAAAACATTAGAATTGTTTGCTGGGAACCGCAAACAACGAACGGTGCACAAATAAACAGCACTCCTGGAAATTTCGGGTGCTGTTAAATGCATTTATTTAAATATTTATACAAATTCCTTAGAACAGTGGCTCCCATACGGAGGTACACAAACTTCACGAACTTCATACAAATCTGTTACACCCATCAGCCCGTGCACAACACACGATGTGAGAAAACAACAACCGTCACGACTGCAGCCTCGTCCCCTGGCAACACGCCACATTAACAGAGTGACAGAAAACACAACCCAGAAATTACAGTGTGTGTAAACACCAGCTAATTTCTGAACTGGGATCCATGTACCATTTTACTGGTGAGCGTGAACTTTAACTGAATAACAACACATTCACTGAGTGAAGCATTTTATGGCCTGGAATAATATTCGGATATGAAGTTCACGTCGGTTTTAATGAAATTTCTTCACGGCATGACAAAACCCAGAGCAGTTTTTGGCTCAGCAATTTTCGGTACATAAAAACAAAATGCACTTGGTTTGGTATTTTGTAATCGTGTGCAATAAAAATTCATTTATTTTGAAGTGAGGCTTAAAGGGGTACTTCATCGCTTGCAAAAATTGTCGTTCAATAATTCCAGGCTGCCTATGCAATCGTTTTTAAAATCGGTGCTACCTGACTAGAGAAAATAGATAAAAAGTCTTGTCTTTCTTTTTGTGAAATTAAAAACTTCAACACCCACGATGCACTGGGCGTGTTGCACTCTGTGGTCAGACTGTGTGTGGGCGGGAACACAGAAATACAGAAGTAAAATCTGTAGTTTTCACAAAAGCCCAAAAGCTATTAGAAGTTTGCAATCTGGTGAACTTTTACTAACACATAAACGTGACTTTTTAAGTCCAGGTAACATAGAGAAAGAGTAAACACTCATTGTGCATACAGTGCATTCAAGTTGCGCATTTTAACAGCATGTGCATTCCCTGCGACTGGAACCCACAACCTTGCTAATGCAATGCTCTACCAACTGAGCTACAGGAACAATTCAGTTCTCATCTTAAATATGTGCCGTGCCGAATATTCCTTCTAACCCTTGACTAACACCCACTCCCCCCCCACACACACACACATCTAAACACAATGAACTCTTAAGTGCTCTAACGATGGAGGAAAACTATGTGGTTTTACAGCTACAGCCGTTACAGTCTGGCTTTGGGCTGTCCTACAGTAATTCCCTGTATGAGACTCTGAGGTGCTGTGTGATCAGTTTAAGTGAGTTTAAATGGGGATTCGCAAGCAGAAGTGGACTGTATTTGTGCTGCCTCATTTCTCTAATGTTCTTTCTCTGCTGATGGTGCAGTGCGCCGCTAATGAAGTTCATTTAAGTGTAAAATGACTGGGACGCTTTCTCAGTAGATACAGGGGCTCAGCTATGGCGGTTAACTTTCATATAAGACAGAACTAAAGGTTCTTTTATATAACGCTGATACGACACATAAGCTTGTATGTCTTTATGGGGACTTTCCATTTACGTATGGCTCTTAAGTTATAATTACCATAGATAAACCCTCAACCCCAAACTTTGTGCCAACGCTATTTGTCAGAAATGTTCCTCAAGCACAACTTTGTTCCTTTGGGAACTTTTTTTTTACAGTTACCGCACATTAAATATACAGTATCTAGTCATGTCTATACCGCACAATCAACAAAGTTGTGTTTTAATTATATGTTTGACATGATCATGGTCAAACTGCCCTAACAGAAAGCTACTGTGTCGATACTCTGGTACACAAAGGGTATCGGACAGTAAAACCATGTATACCGTGGTAATGTAATTATCCTATCATGACTTTTTGTGGTACTTTAATATAATTTCAAAAATACATATATAAATATGAATACGGTGCAAATGAATATGAAATGAACAGACAATGTGTTAAACATAAGGGTGTGTTGTCAGTGTGAGCTGTCCGAGCTTGTGATGTAACCGATTCCTGTCATCAGTTCAGTCAGAGCACATGTAAACATACACCACACTCTCACGGATCCTTACGGGGGTCTAGCTGTTGGGAAAGTGTTAAATGGGGTTTAATGGGAGGACTGGTAGGGAGTGTTAATGGACCAGCTCAGTGTGTGTAGACAGCATGCTGATTGTCTCTATACATGCACACACACACACGCACACACACTCATGTTGGGTTTTCATTCCATAAATGTAATGGTTTTTATACTGTACAAATTGTATATATTATCCCCCTTTACTAACTCTACCCCTAAACCCAAACCATCACAGAAAGCGTTCAGCTATTTTAAATTTTCAAAAAAGATCATTCGGTATGATTTATAAGCTTGTTTCCTCATGCAGACCTAAAATATGTCCACACAAGGTCAAAATTTACTGGTATTACTATACTTGTGGGGACGTTTGGTCCTTAAAACGTAGTAAATACACAAACACACACATTCAGTGTCCTACCACACAGTATATAAAGTGCTCTGCAGCATGGCATCTACCAGCAGGGACCAGCTGAGCAATGCCAACCAGCAAAAACGAGCTGGACTACTGAGCATGTGCAGTGAAGCAGGAGAGGAGAGACTATCCGATCTCTACTGGCAGACTATAAACTTTCTCGGTTCACACTCAGTTATTTACACACATTTACAGCAGAGAGTCTGAGCACATACAGTTGTTTCGGAATTAGGCGCAGTTAGGTTCGACTGATTAAAGACATCCGACACAGGCGCACACACACACACCATGATTTGTCCCGATGGCATCGTGGTTTGCGCTTTATTACATTCGGATGTAAAAACCGGCATTATCCTAGCAAACACAGAACGTTCCCCTAACGCTCTCATATGGTTCCAATTTTTAAACCAAAAACTAACGTTCCCAAAACGTTCTGGAAACCAAACATGTTTAGTTTGGATAAATATAATTTAGTTATAGATTATATAATATGTATGTAAATTGAAATGTTTAGTGATCAATAGATTTTTAAGTATATATATCAATAAAATTATTTCCTGCGTCAGCACAGCAGCAGTTTGGCAGCATGTCGCAACATTAGCAAATATTTGTGTTAAACATAAACCCAATGAAATATGTTTCTCCAAAAATTAAAGCAGCTGAAACGATGACTCACCGCACTCATTACCACGACTACCCAGCTGACAAGGAACGTTCTCAAAACACTGAATAATAAATGTTCTCTAAATGTTCTTTTGACGTTATCAAAACAAGTTCTTGCGGCAACATTTGTAGAGCATTTTTTAACATTACATATATCAAAAACATTATTCTTAAATTGTCAGTGGAACGTTTTAAAAACATTACAGAATTTAAAACGTTTAAATGATGTTCTGGATGTTTTGCACGTTCCTAGACTTTTCAAAATAACTTTTCAACATTTTTGTAACTTTTTTGTGTTAATTATTAAAACAATCTAATCGTCAGTTTGATTGACAGCTGGGGATAAAGCCGCCTGTCTATCTCCATCTGACCAGACTGAAAGCAACATACCTTATGCTTTAAGATGTATTCAAATGAATTGTAATGACTTTGGCTGTGTGCCTATTGCTCTTCACTTATTTTTGCATTCTAACTGGTGGTGAGAGATCATAATAATGAGTCTTTTGTGTAGAGTGTGACTGTTAGGGGACTTCGCTGTGTGGAGACTGAAGATACATTCAATGCATGTCTGGGCCTTATTGTTTAGCTCATAACAGACGGATTGTGGGATATTTGTGTTTTGTTTGAAAGATGATGGAAAGTTTGAGGGAATAATCTTGCATGGAAAATCTTTGCATGTGTTAGGAGAGAGCTAACAGTTTGTTTTTCCCCAAGTTTTGGTTTCCAGAATGTTCTGGGAATGTCAGTATTTGTAGCTTAACATTCTCAAAAAAACAAAGGAAAGAGAAAACACGTGCCAACGTTAGGGGAACGTTCCATGTTCTCTGCGTGATCTTTCTTCCTACCCTCTGGAGTTTTCAGTTATGTTTCATTTAAGTATTAGAATATAGCAGAGCTAGAACAGCATAGCTCCAATGTTTAGAAATGTTTGAGAAATGTTTCGTACGAGTTCATATCGCAATGTAAATGCATGAGGCATCACACCTGTTGCACACATACATTAAAACGGCAGTGTGTCAGCATTGAAGCAGAGTAATGTGCACACACACACACACACACACACTCAAGGAAATGTGTGTAGTCAGTAAACACAGTGTTTATACTGCCTGGTGTTTATTAAGCGTCCTCTCAGGCTTGCTAATCAAACAGTCCAGATGTGTCGCAATATTTGCGCTGCTTTCAGGGTTATAATTAAATAACAATTACAACTGACTAAGAGTCTTTTCCACTCTGTCTGCGCGCTTGTGTGCGTGCCGGCGCCTCAGGAGACGCAGCTCAGCGCATGAACAGCGTGTTTTCACAACTAATAACACGCTAATGAAGAACATTTCAAACAGTGTGTGTGTGTGTGTCTTTAAACAGGTTCCATCAGTCATGCATGTTCCTCCACATTAGAAGATAAGGACACATGGCTTTTAATGGTGGAAAGGGGGGGATGTCCACTAGCATGCTCTCTTGCTCACTTTTTCTTCCACCTCTCTCTCTCTCTCTCTCCTGTCATTCTTAATCATACCGGTATGTCGTGACTCTCATGTTAAATAGGACAGAATGATCTCTAATGCGCGTTAATTACGTGACACCTCATACTGGAAAAATACACGAATACAGACCTCGAAATCGATATCATACACGGAATAAGTTGTGATATTTACTGTTAACTACCACTAATCCAATTTCTAAACCGAATCCTGACACAAAGTGGTTTATGTTATTAGATTTAAATCGAATACATCATGATTTTGCTGATTTTTGAGGCTTGACATGTACCGCTACATTTGTGAGGACGTTTTCAAAAATGTGGCCCTCATGGTTTATTCAAACCTGTACACGGTCCAAATCAGGCTTAAATGTGTCAATGTAAGACCTGTACAACGTATTCGACCATGTAGAGCAACTACACCACCCACAACAAAATGTCATTTTTAATTTCATTTTTATTAACTTACAATCAACCGATCAACTCACACATCCAGTCACCTCTTGACTGGACCACTGTGGTTAGGTTAGTATAAAGAGCGAGTTAACCGGCAGCTTTGAGTGACGTGATTGGTCGACGAGGGTCTCAGCAGGAAGTGAATCCTTTCCAGTAGAAGTTCTTGCATCCCGCTTTGCGCTCTCGAGGGGGGAGGGCGTTTGTGTTCTCCACGGAACGTTCCGGTTCCATACGCAGATCCTCAGGGACGCCCGCTCTGGAAACATCGTTCTCACGACCCTCCATCTCAGGCACGGACAGCGCCGAGAGAAGCTCCTCCAGTTCCTTCCTGGTCCAGTCCTGAACACAGAGAGACATGAAATAAAATATGATGAGCTCTCTCTTTAGTCCACTTTCCATTTGTTTTCAGCATAAACACCCCTGAACCTGTCTGATAAAGGTAATTGTGAGAAGTTGAGGCTTTAACAGTACACGAGGCAACCAAGCCTAAAAGCGGAAAGACGCTTTGTGTTTATAGGCAGATTTGATTAGAACCAAATGTATTCCATTAGCAGTTGCTGTGTAGTAAAACAGAACGCATTTACTTCTCAGGCGTAAATGAAAAACAGGGTCATTTAGAGAGAGGGAGAGAGAGACAGAGAGAGAGAGAGAGACAGAGAGAGAGAGAGACAGAGAGAACTAGAAGCGATAATAATACTCTGCCCATTTCAGAATTAGATGGAGATTCTAGTAATGTCCCCCTCAAACCGCTATTAAATCTAAATTGAATCGGAGTCATAAATTAACCATCATGAGCTACAATTGCCTCTAGTTTTAGTTTAAATAACGTTTATTAACGGTTCATAAATGTTCCTAGTTTTGATTTGTACTCTGTAAATTACGTTTTTTCTGAACCAAAGTAGCGAAGAATAATCAAAAGAGTGAAATAGTGGTTTCGGAATAAAAATTACATGGGCATCAAAGCATACATTTAATCAGTACATCTGTTCTCTGTGACTCAAACCCACAACCTTAGCAGTGAGCACAGTGCCCTCAGTGACAATGTGACGGGTTCGAGTCCCAGGAAACACCCAAACTGATTGAACATAACCAGTACCTCGCAGTTCCCTTTGGATGAATTTTGTAAGACTCACCTGTGTGGCCAATCCGATAGCTCTTGCCCTCTGCAGAAGTCTGTGATGACGAAGGTCCAGGTCCGGTTCGAGCTGGGCATCAGCACTGTGGCCACATAGCGCAACAGTGAAGCCCAACAGGACCAAGTAGCACTGAAGCTCACACAGTCTCATCATGAAACCTCTGATCCGGTCCGCTCGCAAAATGTTTCTCGGCAGCTGGTGGTTCTGGAACCTCGGAGATCCGAGGCGCTCTTTTTAAACTCTCCCTCCACTCCGGCAGTTGACTGACAGCTGCCCAGGTTGCCGGGTGATGTTGGATGGTGATGTCATAAAGCATTTAGATTCTTCTGGTCCCACACTAATGGGATTCTCTCTCATTAAGATAACGCAAGCGAGCGAATCCACACTTGACAATGAGTAACAATAAAAGCTTTAAAACTGAATGGATTCGGGGTTTGTTCAGCTAATCTAAAACAAATACAACAGAGAAATGCCTGGATGTGTCTCCCTCGCTCAGACGCGAGTGCACTGTGACATAAGCGAGAAACAAAAGCGTTTATAAACTTCTTAATTGATTGTGAAAGAGTCTAATGGAAGTACGTGGGTTAGTGCTGGGAACATATTCCATTTACAACACGCAAGAACCTCAGGTGTACCAGTTCCACTGAAAAGTTTGATTTAAAAGAATATTAAAACCAAATGGAGGAATCAAGCTTAATTTGAATACATCAGGAGAGGACATATTATTACGCTCTGACAAGCATCTTTTTTACTTGTATTAACACTTAAGGATTAAAAAATAGATTTGAATTTGGCACATAACTTATCCTGCACTGTTTATGTTATGGATATGAATGAGATCTGTGGATCGTTTTCTTGTTAAACCCACAGAGCTGTACTGAAGGAACACAAGTCATTGGGGAACCAGCACCATGTAGACTTTATACTGGTGGTTTATGACAGCAGACAGTTTATGACTGTCTTCTAATCATCTAGTAAACCACATACAGCAGCAACGGCCTGCCAACCAGCCACAGCACACTGGCATAAAGACTCTGCACACTGGCATAAAGACCTCCTGATTCAGCTGGCAGGAAATGACTGAGGTGCCCTTGAGGCCGAATGCAGTGATTGGACAAACATTTTATGATCCTGCATCTTCTACAGAAGATACACATCTATATAAATATATTAAGACTTTACTTTGTGATTACTGTCACTAAGTAGTATCACTAAGAGACTTCGCATAACAAAAAAAATGTTTCTGCTTTAATGACAAGAAAACGGTTTTCTGAAAGACTCTATACTGACATCTTGTGGTCAGCATACATAAAAGAATAACGCGTTCCATCACGCGTTAGAAAAAGCGAAGCTACATTCTTTGTGTGTTTAAACGCATTAAACATTTGACAAGTAAGTAAGTAAATTCATATCTCACACATTATGAAAAATATTGTAATTTTCATTAAGATAAAAGTTCATGAGGCATATCTCGTCCAAAATATATTTACTGAATTAGTGCAATGGTACTAGAGTACACATCAAAAACACAAAAATCATTATGCATAAACTGGTGAGGTGTTAAAAAATAACAAAATCTTGACGGGCTAATGAAATCTGTATGGAAGAGAAGTAAGAGTTTAGCAAGGCTAATAAATGCTATAGCATAAACACACAAGTTCTCTACGTAAAAAATAGCACATATACAGAAAAAACTACAAACGCATGTGATTTTGATACTGAACAGTATTTGCATTACAAATGGCATTTCTCCCATCATAAACAATAAAGTTATATTGATTAAAGCTGCAATCGGTAATGTTGCCTCGCTGTCACATCACTGCAGGTTGCTTTACATACTTTTCATTACATATGTTGAGGTCAAATTAGGCCAAACTGACATTTCCTGTGAGATCAGACCCGGCAGCTCAAAGTTATGAAAGTTTTTTGTAACTGAGAACCGCAAAACAAATGTGATTCATATGGTAACATGAATCACACAGAAGTAAGATCACAGTGTGACAGATCTCTAGCACAACGGTTGTATTACTGTTATTGTTTGGTTATTGTAACGTTAGTCATACTTTTTAAATCCTGTAACATTTTTAAACCCTTCACTAACATCTTAAGAATAACGTTTTGATATGTGATATATAACATGAAAAATGTTCTACTAATGTTACTGCAAGAACATTCTGATAACTTTGAGAAAATGTTAGTCAACATTCTGAGAATGTCAGCCGACGTCCTGAGAACGTTTCCTGTTAGCTGGGATTGCTATCTAATATTAAGTTACAACAAGCAAAGAGGAAATTGTGTGCAGTGGTTATCACATGCTTCTGCTAAAAATCATTAGCTGTCTTTTGCACATACAATTACTATAAACATATATACCATAAACATACACTCTATAGTCATCACCTGAAGTTTCTTGTTTTAGTCATCCAACAAATAGCACCATCACCTCATTCAGAGTTAAACATGAACGAGCAAAATCTCAGCACCGAAAACCTTGTCTCAAATAATGAGCTCCATGTCGAGCTACGCGCTTTACAGGAAGGAAACGATGAGTTATTTGAACACAAAAGTGGACAGAAACACAATGTCGCCAAATGTAATCCCCCAGCAGTGAGCATGCTGCGCACACACTGATCATTCCTAACAGAGCTCAGCAGAGATCTATTGACTTACACTTCAGGAATATCAAGGGTTCCATTATCTCATTAAAGTACATACATTAAAACAAACTGGTGACTTAGGAGTAATCATTTTTGTTAATCATCAATTTTCGTTTATCATTCATTTATCATATTTATGAAATTAGTAACACTTTGCGATAATATCTGTTTATAGAGTATTAATCGGAAAACAGGTTTGCGTATGATATTTGTAGCTTTTCTAAAGTGTAAGTTACTCAACATTCTATTTAAATTCAAAATATTGAATTTAATTATTTACAGTGTTTACATAACATAACCTCGAGGTGCTAAACTACTATTCACTGACTTAGTGTTGGAACGTTTGATTTTATAACGGCTATTTCTATACACAAATTACACAGAGATTATTAATAACTGGAAAAATTTTACACTGTAGAGCAGGAAAGCTATTTCAAAACAGTTGAATTAGTCTAAATTGAAATTAATCACCTCAAACTGTTCTAACATTCGGTTATTAGTAAAGATCATTTTGTGATCATTTTTCAAAGTCTTAAGTGCTTGAGAGATTATGACGGAAGAGAACTATGAATTTTGGAACATTAATTGAAAACAATCCTTTCATTTTTGTTTGCACTTCTGTTTCACAGAACCCTAATGATCATACACAAGCCATGGAAAACTGGTGTCGTAGCTCAACAGTCGTTTCTGAAGGTCATGACCTCTGACTCTGCTTCATACAGACCCGACATCGGCTGATGAGGTCTTGTCGTCTTGATGTCTGACGGTCCGGTACACTGAGGAGCGAGAATAAAAATAAACAAATCTACAAAGAGGAAGTCAAATATGAACCGCGAAATTATGCAAAACAAATGATGGTATTTACTAAACTGGTAACCGGAATGTACTTTTCTTTGTTCTTTGTCCAGTTACCTGAACATTTTGTTGGGGTCAATCGACGCCAGCCAGTAGCTGTAGGAATCAGGATAGAAGTTACAGGTGCCACGCCCATGACACTCTATAAATGGAATCTTCCGGAATTCTTCCAAACATGATCCGGGAGAAATCAGCGGCTGCCCGGAACCTTCAGCACCGGCAGCCGTTTGCTACAGAGAAAAACCCAACAAGAAAAGTCGAAAGTTCAGAGATACAATATCTCACCACAAAATGTCACATTTACATCTATAAATTTGGCAGACGCTTTAATTTAAAGTGACTAACAGATATACATTTTTATCAGTATGTGTGTTCCCAGGGAATCGAACCCACAATACAATGCTCTACCAACTGAGCTACAGGAACACCATACGCCCCTTTCTGTTTTAAATTTGAATGTTTACATCATAAATAAAATGTTGTAATGATAATTCTCTTACCATTACAAAGGAGTAACCCTGCCACAGAGACAGCCATCCTGCAGGGCATTGTGGGATTTGTTTTGTCTGGCTGTGAACTGCTATTACATTAGCTGGTGCCTCACATACTGCACATCTGAGAGAGAGAGAGAGAGAGAGAGAGAGAGTTTTATTAGTCTCCTTTTTCATTCTTTTTTAACTAGAAATGTGAACGCAAACAAAAGGAAGCCCCCAACAAACAGGTTTATGTTACAACACCTTTGAGAGGGGGACACAAACTCAGCCTGACACAATGTGCTCACCTGCTGATGTACCGTTCCAGTGAGTCCCCAGAGATCAGGTCCTTGTCATTGGATGTCGGGGTGTCTGTAGACAGCCAATAGGAGTAATCGTTTCGAGAGGCATAGCGGCAGGTGTCATCGGGATTACACACCAGGAAAGGCATGGTGGAAAACCTTTGCATACAGCTTCCCAGAGTTCCTACACACACATACACACACACATTATTTCCGAGTTTGGAATTTGTGCGTTTGTATTTTTTCATTTTCATTGCAATGTCTAATTGGTTATTATGTTTGTGTATTTGTGTTTGTGGGTTTGTGCTTACATGTAACTTACATGTGCAGTGCGTGTGTTTCTACATGCATATGTGAATGTGTGTTTTTACGTCTGCTTGTGTGTGTGTTCATGCCTAGATCTTGTCCATGTCCGCGATTATTGCCATTGATGAAGAGGAGCGAATATCCATCGTACAGACGCTTCGACCCGCCGGGGCAGGTCGGCACATTCCTTCTCTGACTATGTTTGGTAAAAAGAAATCCATCTCTGGTGCCATTTGGCAGAGATGTTCCGGCTGGACCTCTGGAGCCCTTGAGACCCTCTTCACCTACCAAACCACGAGCACCTAAGAGAGCAGACGAGTTTTGCACAGTTTATTTCACAGACAGATGTTCAATTTCATATGGGTTACTGACCGCCCAGCCAATTCTCAGAATGCTGGAACGTTCTGTAAACGTTATCAGAAACATTATATATCACATTAAATCGTTATTCTTGTTAGTGGAAGTTGTTAGTAGCTACAGATCCAACAAAACCTCCAGTTCCTGGGTGAAATTCATTCATTCAAATTCATTCCTTTTCTATCAAACAAGGCCCCTTTCTCTTGCCTTGTTGCCCTGCTGGGCCCATGTCTCCTCTCGAGCCGGGCATTCCAGGCCTTCCGGGAGGTCTATTTGGACCCGTGGCTCCCTTACGGCCTTGTGTTCCTAAAAAGTATGATTTGTTTACGAATATTTAAACATAGTACTCGAAAGAAAACCAGAACATTCGTGTGTGTGTTTGTGTGTGTGTTTGTGGTGTACCTCTTGGACCTTGTGGTCCTGGAGCCCCAGGTTCTCCTTGTTCTCCTATCTCTCCGGCTTTTCCAGGTAATCCAGGTTCTCCGGGCATAATAACGACCTCTTGCACAACATCACAACCTTTAGGCCCTAAATGATCACAGTGGGGAAGATTTAAACGTACAAGCAAATTAAATAATGAACTGATTATTGATCATTCATGCATTTCTTGCAAGACTTAAAATATGGGTTATGGGTGTCACCCAATCACTGAAATCTGATTGGTTGACACCACAAATAGAAAATACCACAAAAACAGACAACTTTGCATTGCCAATATCTTTTAACATCATATGGAATTAATACAAGATCATAATGGCTTTCCAAAAACCATTTAGCCGGAACACCAGTTTTATGATATATATCATTAATACATGAAATATCACCTTTAGGTCCAGGAGATCCTTTACGGCCTTTTTTTCCAGAAGCCCCACTGGGACCGAAATTTCCTTTTTGACCTGCATTTCAAGCACAAAACACACACAAATGTTAAACAGAATATATATTTAACTCCCAATGAGAACGATCTATTAAATTAGCTGTGTTTATGAAAAGAAAGCTTTCATTATTAAGTTTGTTTACCAGCTGGCCCTGCGACACCCAAAGGCCCCATGTCTCCTTTCGCACCCCTGCGGCCAGGATCTCCATCTCTACCCTGGAAACATTACAATGCATTTCAGGTCTGTGTATGTCAACAAGCTCAAAATGTATTCTGCATATTTTAGATTCTGATTTTCTAAGCTTAATAAACATAAAGAGCTTTTGAGCAATGTTGGTTCTTTGATAACTTGGCCATTAGCTTAACAAGGAACGTTTTCTCTAGTTAAAAAGTGTGTAAACTGGTGTTCTTTATTGTCCACATACTGGTTCCCCTGGCGCTCCCTGATCACCAATGAACCCATGCGCTCCTTTAAACCCCAAAGGCCCGACGACACCTTTATCCCCCTTCAGGCCTGGACCTGGGTCACCAGGAGGCCCACGGGGTCCCTTGAGACCTGAATTTACACATTTGCACGGAATTAACAGTGTGACAATTAAAGACACTAATTAAAAGATAATTAAACTGACTTATCACCTTGTATGCCAAGTGGTCCATATGGTCCACGCTCCCCTTTGGGACCCTCCACACAGATTCCAGGTGAACCTTTGCATCCACGTGGCCCCGGTTCTCCGGACGGACCTGGAGGACCTACATCTCCAACTGGCCCGCAGATTCCCGGTGGCCCACATAATCCTTTGGGTCCAGGATCGCCTCTAGTACCTAAAATTGTACATATAATATATAAAAGCATGTTTTAATGATAAAGAGATGTGTGAGTGTCTGGTTTTAGCGACTTACCTTTCTCACCCTTGCCACCACGTGGACCAGGACTCCCACTTCCAGTAGCTAACATAAAGAAAACAAGAACCATTTAATTAGAATATTCTCACGTGTGTGTGTTTGTTTGTGTTTGCATGTGATGTCTTACGGCCTCTGTCTCCTTTTGCTCCAGCTGGCCCAGGAATACCATCCCTTCCCTGATCTCCGCGGGGTCCCGGGGGTCCAGGATCGCCACCCAAGCCAGGAATGCCTTGAGAAACATACAGTATATAACACACACTTACTTGTCCGCGTTAAATCTAAAAATCATATGAAATAAAACTATTTAAAATTCTACTAAACAGGAAATTTTGTTATATATATTTGGTATATACTTTTAAAGTTCTTTATCTAGAGACAGTTTAAACTGTTAAATAACAACAAGTATACGCTGTTGGGTGTATTGTTATGCAAATTAAACACGTGAATTACTTGTCAGGAAAAGCAGCCGCATTTAATCATTTCTGTTTATACAGCTTGTATTATTAGGTCAGGATCACATTTGTTATATTATTAAAAACAATGTTTGTGCCTTATTGTTCAAATATTTTCTCCTACACCAGTTTGAGGTGCTTAGACAGCTATACCCAGGTAACAGGGAACATTCTCAGAACATTGGCTAATGTTCTCTAACAGTTCTCCCAAAGTTATCAAAAATGTTCTTGCCGTACCATTAGCAGAATGTTAGTGTTATATATTCAAAATGTCAAAACATTTAAAGAATCATCATACCTGGTGCACCATAGGGCCCTGGATATCCGGGGGCACCTGGAAACCCATCCAAACCCTTATCACCTGGAGGTCCCGGGGGTCCTTACAATCAGAAGGAGAAACCAACAGTTTATGTACTGCAGAAGTAAACAGCTGAGGGAAATATGCATTCAGATAAACCGTACGTCCATGAGGACTGAATCAGTATGACAAATGGCTTCACAAACACCTGAATCTCCTGGTACTCCAGTTTTTCCTCTTTCCCCAGGATTCCCTGCGAAGCCTGGGGGACCAGCCTTCCCGAATAGACCCTTGTCCCCCTTTTCCCCTTTACTGCCTGGACGACCTGGCTCACCCTGACAGAATCAGATATAGAGAGAGAGAGTAGTAGGGCTGCATGATATTGGCGAGCTAGGCGAAAACTAATAATGCGATGTGCAATACAGTAAGGATTCAAATTTGTAAAATCTATAGAAATTATATTCATATATATTTAAAAACTGGTCAATATAACCTACATATGCGTTTCAGATTCTTTCTGGGAAAAGAAAGCATCACTACAACTTCTGAAAGCAGACTCTCTGCTAACTACATCGACGTATAACTGATTATGTGACAATAACATATTTGCGATATTTTAATCAACTCAAAATATTGCTCAGTTTTAGAAAGTAGGTAGTAATTAAAACATTTATAATGAATTAATTAACATTATAATTAACATTTATAAATAATTATCTATTATTGGCATGTTTCAATTATGGGGATCAATACCTTCTCACCAGGTGGTCCTGGAAGTCCCGGCCCAGGTGGACTGGGATCACCTTTTAACCCCTTTGGTCCACTTGGTCCTGGGAAACCAGTAGTGCCAGGCTCCCCACGAGCTCCAGGCAAACCTTTGTCACCTTTCCAGCCTGCAGGAAAAAATAAACACAGTTGTGTATGTAAAATGACTTGAGAAAATTACACTTTAGGCATCCGCTGTTACAAAGGGAGGCAGATTTTATTGGTCTGCACATGAGTGTGTATGAACCCACCTGGAAATCCCATAATTCCCGGATCCCCAAACTTGCCATCAATACCCAGATTGCCAGGAAGCCCCTTCTGGCCAGGGTCACCAGGAGGACCTAAAAGAAAGGTGTACACTTATGCACTGAGTTGTACTACAGATATCAAGGTTTTTAAGCAGTGTTTCTGGATCGGGTATCTGTACCTGGCGGTCCAGGACTTCCTGGAATCCCATTCTTGCCAAATTCTCCATAATTGCCTGGGATTCCTGGATCCCCTTTAGAGCCAGTAAGACCAGGAAGACCTAAAATGCACAGTGTGTTATATTTGATGTCCGAGAGGATTTGAGGACCTACCAACAGAGCACAGACTGTAGACAGTATTAGCACAATAGCATAACAGTGAAACCCAGAGGTTAAAGGATCACCTGGTAGGCCAGGGTCACCAATGTCCCCAAGAGACATGATGTTTGTGGACTCTCCTTTAAAACCAATGGCTCCACGGTCTCCTGGTTCTCCAGATTTTCCAGTATTACCTGGCACTCCATTGCTACCCATTAAACCTGAAGAGATAATTCCTATCAATATCCTAAGTGTAATATATATCTGTAATATAATATATATCCTAAATTATATAAAAGAAAACAATGGGTTTTTGCATGTGTATGTTTGAACCTTTAGGTCCAGAGCGTCCAGGTGGCCCAGGAATTCCATCACCTCCACGTGGACCGATGCTTCCGGGACTCCCCTGATCGCCCCGTTGACCTGAAATCAATGCAAACAGAACAAATGCAACCTCAAAGCAAGTTCTAAGATAAGCTAGAACGTTTGTGTGCGCCACGTGCATGTTATGTTTGTGCTTTCACGTATGTTGGGTACCTGGGAAGCCTGATAAGCCATCTCGACCCCTGAAACCTTTTGGTCCCTCTTTACCGACCAAACCTGTCTCTCCGTTTTTCCCGGGTATCCCAGACATGCCTGTTGGCCCAGGAAAACCTTGCCCAGGTGGTCCAGTGTCACCCGGTTGCCCCTTCAGGCCCTTTGGCCCTAAAAACAAGTTAATACACTTAGAAGCACTTATTTTTTTAGAATAACAGTACATTTATTAAAACTATGAAATAACAACTTTGAGAATTATATTGTGATGAAAAAAATATTTAAAATTTAAAATAAATTAGGCTAGGTTATATTCTAGCATCTTCAGCATCTTTGAATTAAAATGATGGTCTACAAAACAATGTAAAAATTTAAGCAAACAGCTTTGGATGAAAAGATCTTTAAGTTCATAAGAAACATTAGTTGTTTCTCAACTTTTGAACGGTACTGTACTTGGGGCTGAGGGTTTGAATAAACCCTTCAGCTGAACCATTATAAATGTATGTAACTACACCACATGTGCTACAGATTAACATGCAGCTTGCAGAGGTTTGCTTTTTTGTAATGTTTCTAACCTGAGGGTCCCTCTATTCCAGTAATTCCTGAGGGCCCTTCGTCACCTTTGACCCCTGCAGTACAGCATCCTGGGGCACCAGCCACTCCAGGCAAACCATCCAAGCCCCGCCCACCTGACAACAGTGTGAAAAGGTGGGTGAGTGTATGTGTGTGTGTTTGTAAGTAAGAAAGTGGCAGACATATAAATAGTTATTGTGTGATAAGGTCACCAACCCTGGTCTCCTGGGACCCCGTCCCTTCCTCTTTGACCTGGACATCCACGGGATCCTTGGGGGCCAAAGTTTCCTGGTTCCCCAAGGGCCCCTTCATCTCCTGGCAGCCCCTGCCGACCCATGGGCCCTGGAGTGCCAAATGTCGTATCCCCCTGCGGATGCAGTTCACGTTTATTTTTTGTCTTTTCTCCTTACCTCCTTACGCAAAATTAAATGTTTCTGATAAATGCACTGCTGAATGGCTAAAACGTTCTGCTTTACAGAGTTTCAAGTGTTGATAAGCACTCCGTGGCTAAACAAAACAATATTAAAACAACAGTGAATTAACATGCAGACAAAAGCCTTCTGCGATTCTGTTCATTTATTAATTGCATTTGCTTTTAAACTTTCCGTGTCTGGATGTATTATGTCAGGTTCTTCAAAGTGCGAGTTGTACAGTCAAATGTACAGTCGTACATGTTTGAAACAACATGAGGATTGAGTAAATGATGACTCTCTAGCACCATCTCTGTTTGAAACGAGAACTTGCAGGTTACTCGGGTATGTTAAAGTCAACTCCAGCCAAACTGACAGCTTAAATTATAAGTCATTATTATGACCGAATCGATAAGGTAAAGAGGTCGTGGTGAACGCGGATCTGTTGGGTACTTGCTCAACAACTGATTTTTTATTATTTTAACCTACAAAAAATTTTTAGATTGCAGCTTTAAAACGGATTAAAGCTCCTTCAAGGCTAAATGGTATACAGGCACCCCACTACTGCCACTCTAACCTTCGGGCCTGGCATTCCTGGTGGTCCTGGGGGTCCAGGGCGGCCTACACTTCCAAACCCAGGTGGACCAGACCTCCCTTTCACACCCTTATCACCTAAAACAATGAGAGAAACTCAGATCAGAGAGGAATACCATCCTTTGAAAACTCCCATCTGGTATTAACGCAATTTGGACGCAAACCCATGATCTACTGTACCTTTAGGACCTGTATTTCCAGGAGGTCCAGGTACAGACAGTCCTTTCTCCCCTTTTAACCCAAACGGTCCAGGGAATCCTTGAAAGCCAGTGGAACCTTTAGTACCTTTAAATACACACATACACACAAAGTAATGAAACTTGTGTTTATCTTGTGTGTTGTATATCTGCTTCTCAGTCTAGTTGTTGATCTGCTGGGTCTCTTATTTGCTTACCTGCAGCTCCTGGTAGACCAGGTGGACCACGACGTCCAGGCTCTCCAGGATCTCCAGGCGTTGTTTCTACTGATCCTGGAGACCCTTTCTCACCTGTGGGATGTAACGGTTATATCTAAGCCTGTCATTTCTCCTCCACACCACTAGTGGTCCTCAACGGATGTTTCTTCTGCTGTGTGAAGTCTTAGTTTTGTCTACTATTTGAATCTGAACGCGCTAGTGATGATCATGTTCAACAGTTTATTTTTCCACATCTTTACACTAGTATCTCAGATACAGATAGTATTTAGTTCTATAGTAGAACATTTCTTCTCTTAGAAGTACGATTGGCTTTAGTTCATCTTGGCCCACTTTAAACATATTCACATCCTATAGCATTTTAATTCACACCTGGTTCTCCGAGATTTCCTGGTCGGCCCAGTGCTCCCGAACTTCCTTTTTCTCCGGTTGGCCCTGGTGGCCCCACACCCACTGACCCCTGGTTGCCCATTGGACCTGTGCGGCCAGGCTCTCCATTAGGTCCTGGGTCTCCACGGTTTCCCTTAGGCCCTGGAGGACCCTGGAGAAACAACAGTCAAATCAGCTTAAAGCAGTTTGTAGGGTTCAAAGTTCTTCTAAACATCCGTCCCATGGCTGTATAGAAAACAGGAAAAACCTACATTGTGAAACCTGAAGATTCACACTAGAAGAGATCAAAAAAGGCAGCAGGAACTCACTGGGTTTCCTTTAGCTCCTGGTGATCCTTTGTAGCCAGGGTTGCCAGGTATGCCATCCATCCCAGTTATCCCTAATGGTCCTGGAGCACCAGTGTTTCCTTTATCGCCCTTCTCCCCGATCTCATTTACTGACCCTGGGTCTCCTTTGAGCCCTGGTGTGCCTGGGAAGCCTGGTGGACCTATTAAACCCTATTTAGGGATTAAAATTCTCATCAAAGACATGTTCAACACTTCCTCTCTGTAGCAACAAATGTAAGACAATTGCAGGGAAAAAACAAAGTCCTTGATGCAGGTAAACTCACCATAGGACCAGGTGGACCTTCTGAACCAGGAAAGCCTGGCAACCCCTTAATACCTTGAAGCCCCCCAAAACCTGCACAAACACAAGCATTAATTAATCGTTCTTAATTCCTAATTCACGTTATTGCTGCCAATGAGTGATGACGTCACCTGGCTTTCCAGGTTGACCGGGGTCTCCAGGTAGTCCCGGGGGTCCAGGTTCAGCACCAAAGGTAGCACACAATCTGCACAGATCTCCTTGCTCTCCTGTGGTTAGGATGAAGAATGCATTTGTTTATCTTTATGCATTCGGGTAATTCAAACTGACATTTATTTAAAGAATTGTTTCGAGTTTGTGGAAGGTTTGACAGTGTGTCACAATTTGATTTGGTTACCAACATACTTCAAAATATCTTCTTTTGTCGTCAAAGTCATGCAGGTTTGGAATGACATGAGGGTGAGTGAATTATGAAAGAATTTTTGGGTGAACTATCCCGTTAAACCCAAAAAATTAATCTCAGCCATAATTTAAACGAAGTTGGTGAATCTCACCTCGTTTTCCAGGATCTCCACGGTAACCCTCAGGCCCTGTTTGGCCTTTCTCACCCTTAAACCCCTTTGGTCCCACACGGCCATTGACTTCTGCGGAAGAGAAACAGACACATAGCAGAACACCACAGTTGAGTAAGTCGATATAAAGCCAATCCCATAATGCTTTTACAAATAAAGTCAGTGCAAAAATAAATCCAAGATGGTGCAGACAAAAAAACAGCGTATAAATATATGCATATTTCATTCAGTATTGAAAAAACACTCCATAGACAAAAGTTTTAATGCATAATGTTTACTTTTCCATTTTAAAATAAATAAGGAACATTTACTTGGAATTCCTGGAGGTCCAGGGTCACCAGGGGGTCCTCGTTCTCCTGGCACTCCATCAGATCCCGTAGATCCCTTGGTGGAAGGTCCAGGTTCTCCCTTTTCCCCTTTTACACCCATTAATCCTGGGGGACCTGCTTTTCCCTGAGGTCCTGGTATGGCAGGCCCTGATACATTTAAGTGAAAAAGTTTTGGTGCATATGTGAGATTGTGTGTGTGGGTGTGTTTCTGTGATTCTGATATTCACTACGTTGGGGGGACCAAATGTCCCCATAAGTATAATAATACCTGTACATTTTCACCTTGTGGGGACATTTTTAGTACCCCATGAGGAAACAATCATTCTTTTCAATCATTCTCAATCTTTTTTAAAAATCAAAAACAGCAGAAAGTTTTCTGTGAGGGTTAGGGGTGGGGTTAGTGTAGGGGGATGGAATATACAGTTAAAGTATAGTATAAAAACCATTACGTCGATGGAATGTTCCCATAAAACCCAAAAACACACCATGCATACACGTGTGTGTGTGTGTATGTGTGTGAGACATGAATTCATCACTTACCTGGTGGACCTGAATTTCCTGGAAAGCCGTTGAAACCTTTACAACAAATAATTAATCTTATCAGTTAGTAAATGTAACTCGGTTCATGTTTCATGTTTGTCCTGTTTTTCATAATTAGCTGACAGACTTTAGTTACATCACAGTCATAATCAATGCCTACAAACGATCAGCCTACAATGCATTTGATTCCACACGAATCTGTGTAGTGCAGGAGGAGTCATCAATGTTTTGCAGCAGGAAGTCTGCATATATACTCATTTACATGTAAATGCATCTAAAAGTCTACTACAAGTGAATTTTGTAGTAGGACTGTACTAGTATGGATAACTGGAAAATCAACACACTGTTGTTGTTTGTATACTAACCTTCACTACCTCGGAGGCCAGGAGGTCCTGATGGCCCACGAAGACCTTTTTGACCTTGAACGTTTCCATTTACTACAATGTACTAAAAATAAAAAACAGCATCTCTTTATAAACAGAAATACTATACACAGATATATAGGGATCTATACACAGATATATAGGTATCTATACACAGACATATAGGTATCTATACACAGACATATAGATATCTATACACAGATATATAGGTATCTATACAGAGATATATAGGAATCTATATATAGATATAATCACAAATCTCGTGAACCTAATTATATAGTCAGTAGATGTATACAGTAAATACCTCTCCAGGGGAACCAGGGAGGCCGCGCTCACCCTTTGGACCCTGAAGACGCACGCGGACACACACACACACACACAGAGATTAAGAAATGGAACTGAGAGGAATTTCACTTGAAAGAAGTGTCCACAAGAGAGCGCTGTTTCAGCCACTTTTTAATCTTTACAGGTAAACTGCGTAATTTCTTCACCCATCAATTTGGCTTCCCGGTCCATGTAAGACTGTACCCTCAACAGAGTGCGTATTACATAATCAACAGATATACCTGTCTCCCAGATTGCCCAGTAGCTCCTACAACACCAGTGTCTCCACTTTCACCCTGTGAAAACACAGTACCACAAATTACTTCAGCCTCCGCTTACATCTAATTGTTTCTTGCTTTTTTATTGAACGTCTGGATTGGCTGGTTAACAATGTGAAAACGGCCAATGAGGTGTGTGTATCTGTCAGGTGATTAAACATGATTGGTCGTGTTCTCACCTGTTGCCCGACCTCACCCTGCAGTCCATCCTTTCCAGCTTTACCCTGAAAATTAAAATCACAAAATTCAGGACATGCTCGTCTGTATCACGTCCTCAAAAATACAAAACTGTGACATTTTCTGACATCACCAAATAACAAACATAGTGTTGCTTCACATGTTTTATTCTTAAACGGAACGAGAACTCTCTGTGTCCCCATAAGATCTTTGGGGAGAAGTACACATAAGATCTAAGTTGTTCTCATGACAAAGAGTTTCTCTACATATTAAATGCAACTACATGTCAAATAGAAAATATCTGAAAATATGTTCTACTATTCACACCGAGTTTGATGCCAAAATATCATTATTTACTGAAAAATTCTAAATTAATTTTTTGGCATCCGAAAAAACTGAACTGTACTTACTGGACCCCCGGGCTCGCCTCTGTCCCCTTTATCCCCTTTGGGACCGGAAGGGCCACGGAGACCCTGCGGAACACAGCAAATTAGTTTTATTCTTCACAATTTAACTCATTAAACACAAGACGGAACTTCAGTATGTGTGTGTGTGTGTTTGTGTACTGACTGGTGGTCCAGTGCAGCCAACGTCTCCAGGATCACCCTGATCGCCCTAAACCAAAAGAACAACAGAGGGATTTCTCAAAAGACAGAACATCATCTATAATACACATATACAGAAAGGGTATATAGCTGTAGGTTATACAGCACGTATATAGCTGTAGGTTACCTTAGGCTCCTTTGGTCCTGATGCAAACAACTTTACACCCTTTTGTCCTGGTATACCAGGGGGACCCATGTTTCCCTGTAGCGGGGTTCAAAACTTGTATAGTGATGTAGTCATTATATAAGCATCTTCAGCTCATATATAGTCATATCCCAACAGCACATTAGGTGCTCTATGTAAATAGTAACAAGCGGAGAAGTACACAGAAATGCTGACCTTTAGACCTCTGGGACCAGGTACGCCCATACTTCGACCCTCCATACCCTACACGTAACACAATACTGTTAGATACATAGGGGATACATAGGGGCGTGGCTTTGAAACAGAGGGCGGTATCTTATGCTTTCAAAACTATTGCTATAGCTAGCCAATCCAAAATTGCCGAAACTACCTTTAATCAGGACTAACCTTCTCTCCTCGTATTCCTGGAAACCCTGGTGCTCCCTGAGGGAATTTTAAAATATGGTAAAGTTAAACAAACATGTAATCACAATGTTAATACCCTCAATAATCAAGACTAAAGCACTGGATAACTTACTGATGCACCTATAGGGCCTTCTGGTCCACCTGGCCCTTGCAACCCCAGTGACCCTGGCTGACCCTGCAGATCCACAACCAATCAGATTATTCAGTCATAAGACTGGGACGCAACGAAGCGTCAGACCACGTGTTCCTTAATGGGAATCTAATGATGAACACTCTTACTTTCTCTCCTTTTCTGCCTGGACGGCCGGGAATCGGAAGCACTTTTTCCGTGGGAGGGAAGTAAGAGGTGTGTCCCTAGCGATGATATATTATATATATTATTAATCACATCCGCATATATTCCACACGTCACACAGATATTTTTTATGTAATAACACATAATATTAACGCATTTAACAGAATTAAACAAACCTTAGGTCCTTGGATTCCAGGAGCTCCCTGAAACAGAAGTTTGGTTTGGTTTAAAGTGACTTTTACTTTGAAATTGCCCTGTTGCCTTTAAACAATTTCCTGTTTCTGGTTCTTACCCCTGCAAAGTTTAAACACAGGCTTTGTTCCATTAAAGTCTCAACATTTCTTTTGTTTCTTCTTCTTTCTTCTTTTATTATTTAAATTGCGTACTTCATTCAATTCATTCAGTAAACATGTATTTACTGTTATTCAGAACTCACCTGCCGACCGGGAGGTCCCATAAGTCCTATTAAACCCGGTGTACCAGCCTCACCCTGAACAAAACACACATGCGAATTATAGATGACAGCGATTGTGCTTTACTGTGTCAACACAGACATAAATGTGTTAATCATTCACAAGACATCATTAGAATGAATTAGGTTCTGTACTTTTGTGCCATTGCATCCTGGGAGACCAGAAGGGCCCCTTGGTCCCTCTTTCCCCGGAAGCCCCTGAAAAACATAACGTTTACATTAACTGTGTTACTATCCATACAGGAGCTCAAAACTATAACAACATTATGCTAACTCCACAATAAGTAGTTGAAGTAGTCTCCTGTCTTTCCCTTTTAAACATCTTTGGCTTTACACCACAGATACAGCATTGATAAGACTCTTCAGTATTATTGCTATGAATGGGGGAAAGTGCAATGCTTTACACGTCCGCCCTAGCGAAGGAAGCCCCACCCTCCATTAAAACAGCCAATCACCAGTCGTTAAACTGTGACTATTCTGAGGGAGGGGCTCAGCAGAGAGTGTTGTTAAGTACAACGTTAATTGCGTTTTTAGCGCAATTTCAGATTAGTAAACAAAATTGATGGTATGGATGTACGGAAACGTCATTTTATTACGACATTAACAAGCAATTTTAGAGATATTCCCTTTCCCCCACCATGCGAGCAGATAGGATATGGTCTTGTATGACTGAAATAGCTGCCCTGAGGCGTTGCAAATATGGCTGCCAAGTGCAGTGACTTTCCCTAAAGGGTCTCAAGGATGGTCAGAATACAACAGTTTTGTCACTCATATGCGTCTGAAATGATGTGGTCCAGATAAACAGATTCTAACAGATATTAAAACCATTGCAGCAATGATTTTGATGAACTGTTACAAAATACTCCCAAGTGTAAAAACGTCTGAAAACCTACAGGAAGTCCTGGTGGGCCAAAGTATCCCGGGGGCCCCATAGTTCCCTAATAGTGAGGAAAAAAAGAGAAATTAGGTGCTTTTCGGTTACACTGCATATATTAACATATAAATACACGCTTCATACCCTAGAGCCCTTACGACCGGGGGGGCCAGGAGAACCCATACTTCCCTGTGCGAAAGCAAATAAACATGTTATTATCACAAAACAACGTATATTCATATAATAATCTCCCAATTGTTGGACGATGACAGGAAAATGTTGATGACATATCGGTTTATACATTTGCTTACGTACTATACATTTATATATTAGCATATAAAGAGATACATTCCCAGTACAGATATTTGCGAAGACATTGTAAACAAACGAGAGGTTTTACAGTGCTGCTCAATCATAGATCATATGTTGATGATATGTTGATATTATTTCCTCTGAGCTTTTAAAGCAGCCATTTGTAACACACTTTTGGACCGGGGAGTCCCGGAGGGCCTTCGCGTCCTCGATGTCCCTTAACTCCTGGTACCCCATCGAAGCCAGGATATCCAGACTCACCCTGAGAGAACAGAGACAGAGTAGTGATGTAATCATTTAGAAAACTAGCACTAGCATAACAATAAGAGATTTTAAGTTGTAAGAACGTTTCCCTAATGTTTCCATTAAGTAACAAAAATGTTAAAAATGTTATTTTAATTGTTCTAGGAATGTTCAAAACGTCCAATTTTTAGACCTATTAACATTATTGCTTGGTTATAAGAACGTTATTCAAACATTTTATTCTGTAACGTTTTTAGAACATTCCACCGACAACTTGAAACTTTTTTGATATTTGATATATGATATATAACGTTCTACTAACATTACTGCAAGAACGTTTTTGAGAACCTTTTAGAGAACATTCTGAGAATGTTTCCTGTTAGCTGGTTCCATGAATAGGAAGAAAACACGGTTCACAAAGGTTTTCGTAATATAAAAAAACTTTCTTGAACCAAATGACCTGAACAAACCTGACTGACTCAACGTGTTGACAATCAGCTGGGTTGGAATTTCCATCAACTGCACAGAAACGCTGACGCTCTCTTAAAGAAAGGTCAGCCAAACATCTTCACAGGCTTTATCTAATCACATCATGTATAAGCGCATGAGGAAAACAGTGTTTATTGATGTGAACATACCATGACAGGTATGCCAAAAACTTAGAACACAGGTTCTCTCCCTCTCTTTCCCACACACACACACACACACACACAGGTGGTGACATACAGAGGTGCAGGTGCGTGACAATTGTTGATAAAACTTCTGAATCTGTGGCCGTCCACACTGTAGCAGTTCATCTGATATGGGTACCTGGGTGGCCAATTCATCCATAACTTGTGTCGCGTAATAATCACCAGCCCACCCACCAACATACAAACCTGTTGTCCTGACAACCATATCCAGTCATTTTTTTTTTTCAAAACCTAGAAACATCCGGTCTTTACTTTAATTGAGATATGTATCTCACGAGACATAACAGAGCTTTCGGATGTTTCATGTCACTTATTATATAGCGACTATATGCTAAAATATGGATAGCACAGCCTTGGAAACATTTGATAAGAAATGCGCTAGTTCACGTTGAGATGACCTAAAAACAGCGGTGCTTTCCAATTTTCAAAACACTTCACGTGTGCTACAAACTTTCACCAGAAGGGGGCAGCACACACGTTTGTTATAAATCAGGACATCTCTGCACCGCAAATTCAATTTAGGAAGCGCTAAGTTTTGGTGAAATTGTATCCCAGAACACTCACACACACATGTGTGCGTGCATGTATCTGTGCGTACAGTGTGTGCACATTCAGATATTCGATTACCGCATCGCCTTTAACTCCATGACAGTCACACGCGGATTTTCCGCTGCAAACGCAACCCTGTGAGAAAACAACAAAAAACTGCATGAAACAAACACATGTAAACAGACATGCATGCATTCAGTGTGACGTTGAAATGTTATCATAACACGGCAACGTTATTTAACTGTTATTAGACAGTTGTGTAAACATACAATCTAAAATTGTGACCAAACTGAGACTGAAGGTACTCGTTATACTCTTATTAGGACTTTTGGTTAATTGGCTGTGGGCACAAGATGTGCTCAAGCAGCGAACCATCGTTTGCATTGAAGCAGCTAATGAAGACAGGAATGCACAAATGTATGGGCTATGTGATTGAACATGATTGTTTATGAATTGTTACTCCAGAATTAAAAGTAGAGGCGGATGACCTCGCATCTCACCTGACCTCATGATATTTGTTTTCATTGTAAAAAAGTACGCCAAGACGTAATAAAATTTTACGTGTAGTCATGCCGAAAAATGCAGTCACATCCAACAAACAGTCGTAAATGTGTCATAATGTATACAAATGATTTCGACAAATGTCTAAATGGTTTGTTTTATTTTTATTTCACTTTGGAAAAAAAACAAAAACACATTTTCAAGGCCTTTATTTGACTTCTAAGATATCTCAAGACACACCCAAGTACAAAAAGACAAACTCATCTGAATCTTAAAAGTTCTGGATCGAGGGTGGACCTGTATTATTGTGTGTCCTTAGACTCACTGAGACAAAACAAGTCTCCTGATGATCTCAGATCAGTGAGGGTGTGGTCATTGGGGCATCCCTTGTAAACACAATCTGTCTGGCATTTTGTGTGTGTGTAAAGGGGTTCGGTCTGGGTAAATGAAAGGGTTTGCATACGGTATATAGACGCGCTGTGGTCAGATGGCTCATGATAGACAATCTGTATACGAGATGTTTGGGTTTTATCGTGCTGTGACAATAACAAAAAAAAGAGCGATACATGCACGTTATCATGCGCGCGCACGAGACTCACGTGCCACTGGGACAAAATGCGATAAACAGGCATGTGGGAGCAGCCAGTCATGTTTGACTCTATTCAGTTTATTTGTACATGTAATCCTATGTGATTGATATGTATGACGTGTCTGTACGTCTGCGTGCAAAGGTTGTGTGAACTTTGGCAAGTGTGGTTGCGCATGTGTGTGTGCATGTCCATGTTATCAGTTGTGATTTATCTGCAATTATTGTGCTGTGGAATCAGCAAAACAACCCAGATGCCACTGCGCAGATAACCATGATAACAGAGCAACATCAGATACAGACCTGCGCTTGCCTGCAGAGGAGAGAGAATGTTTAAGGGTGTGCTATAAAACCTTTGTCTCAAAGGAGGTCTTCTATATAGACGCTTGTTGGCAATCATAAAAAAAAATCGCATTATAGAAATTTTGCATGCGTATCTGTTGTTCTTTACTGCACTGCTTAAACTGAACTCTCCATCTCAGGTAAATGATCATTACTGTATTTATGAAACGTATCATTTATTTACATTTCCACAGATCATGGTATTTTTTGGTACTCTGAGTTACTCATAGTATCTAAATAGTATGCTAAATTAATTCGGCAATTATTCAACATCATTACGTACATCAAAGTACCGCCTGGTACCAACACTGCACCATGGTTTTGCCACAGACAGTCTGTTTTAGTAGCCCTGCTTCATGTACTTCAAAAAATAATTAAAGCTGCAATTTTTTTGGTCAAAAATTAACAAAACTCGGTTATTGAGTGAGTGCATGACAGTGTTCAACCCCATCTCCATACCCCGATTCACAATGATTCACAAAGTTTACAATAATGATTTATAAGAGCTGTCGGGTCTGATTTCCGGGTCTGAAACTGTTGGCTTGTGAAAAGTACGTAAAGAAATCTGAACAGAGATGGCGCTAGAGAGGTGAAAATGACGCATCGCGGCTTTAAACGTGATTAAAGCATTGCAGAAACAATTTAAAGAGAAATGTCCCGTTTGCCCCTCTGGATTCATAATTATAAACTGCTGATGTTGCAGATATAATGTAACATGATGATACAGACAGGCCACAGGGACACATGTAATGAAATATGCAGCTACTGAGAGATGATAAGATTATATAGCATGAGTTCTGATACACATGCTGTGGGCTGCACGATCCTTCAAAGGGCCCTTCTGAACGAGAACTCACAGATGCACACAGCAGCTATGCAGGTGAGCTCACGTAAACACAGGTCACACATGCCGACACACTCAAAACACGTCTCGCATTAAATATTAATGCATCAATCATTCATGAAATCATTTTCCGTGGCAAAACTAGTACGAGATTTCATGCACATGCAGGAAGTGAGGTGTGGTGAGGAGATGGAGGAGTGTTTGAAAACAAAAAGGAAGAATGGAATGAAAATGAGGTGAAATAGGAGCGCTCTTGTTGGTTTGAAAAAAGTTGAACCGAACCCAAACTAAGAGCAGTGTAGCGACAAATAGAAAATATTTATAAGCACCTCCCTGTTCCTCAGTCCACAAAATCACACACACACACACACA
>JAZGTI010001822.1:0-40770 GCA_036877585.1 Botia kubotai | reverse complement strand
ATTTATTTCTTCTGCTCTGTTCTTGTGGATCAGGCTATAGCTGAGATGCTACAAACTAACACCACTCTGGAGAGCCTGAACATCGAGTCTAACTTCATCACAGCACAAGGCATGATGGCCATCGTCAAGGCACTGGGCGAAAACTCCACCCTCACTGAGATTAAGATCGACAATCAAGTAAGCCTCTATATCACTTTGAACTCCTACCAAAAATATCTGCTGCAAGGATGAGTAAATGATATACCAGCTATAACCAAAATGGATGTTTGTTTAAATTTAAAGGAAACTTAAATTGTGTCTTTTTCATTTTGTTCTTGCAGAGACAGAAACTGGGAGACTCAGTTGAGATGGAGATTGCAGCCATGTTGGAGAACAACTCCAGCATCTTGAAGATTGGCTATCACTTCACTCAGCAGGGCCCACGTGCAAGAGCTGCCATGGCCATCACCAGAAACAATGACTTCCGTGAGTGCATTCTGAAAACTCAAACATTGCAGCTAATGTTCATTCAAATTAGCCCATAAATTTCCTTCAAGGCATTCTAGGTGTTTATGACTTCAACCGAACAGAATTAAGTTAAGCTTTAAAATGGCAGTGAATGGTGCCCGAGATTTTTAACAGGATTTTCATGATTTAAATTTTTTTTGGTTTGTTGTACAGCTTAATTGAACTTGACATTTTTGCCATTTACCCCTTGTTCAGTTCGTCAGCAGAGAGTAAGTTGAAAGGAGGTCTTCTAAGAAGTATCACAGCTCTCCATGTGCCCCTACCCCAGAGTCCTGAACACAACCCGGTGACAGCCAGAACAGATAAACCTGATACGCTGTTACAATTCACCATCTGCCATTGTGGATATCATTATAGCCTGCTTGATAAACCTTCATTGCTTTTTGTGGATTTCATCAAATCAAAATGCTCTGATCTAATAAAATTCACCTGTTCCTCAATTTACAAGTTTGCAAACTTGTAAAAAAAAAAATCATCATATCATCCACTATCATCCAGTTCCTCATTCATGCCTTTTCTTACAATATGGTGCTCCCAACCAAATTTTTGTAAATATTTTAAATAAAATGTTACGTTCTATATTGTCTAATCAGACTTTAAAGTTTTATTAAATTACAAAAACAATCTATAATCTGGGATTGTACTAACAAGGTCCTGCTATAAACAAAGTAGTACAGAGGTTCTCTGTATTAAACAGCTTTATATACCGTGTCATCTGTAGATTGGGACACTGTACCAAATTACTAGTTTAGATTATTTAATTATTAGACTATTGAGATTATAACCTAAATGGCATTATAACCTGTTATGGCTCAAACCACCAGTGGAACGACGTAATATGTAATGGTTGCGCTTCCTAACTGACCTATTTATACACACAAGCCACTCAGTCATGAAATCCAGTCTCATGGGTTTAAATTACAAAGCTCCAAATATACCCCCTTACTGGAAGTGTGTGTGTGGGGTGGGGGCTGGAGGAGAACAGCTTCTTTGGAACAGCTGCACATCTACCAAGACTCTCCAGCGTCATTTGTGCCCTGCACCAATTAACCTCTAGTGTTTCTTACTGATTTTGAAGATAAGGTATTTAGGAACTTACGGTATCAGGTTTTTTGGGTGTGGGTTCCTGTCATTTCTGTGACTGATTAAACTTTATATTTACTGCTACTGCAGAACGTGAAGTCACCCTAGGCCAAGCCTGCACCGATGGTATTTGCCAAATGAACCACAGAATGTCACAGTCTATCTACATTCTGCTGTGGAACCCTGTATTTAGCATTGTAACTAAAAGGGCAAGTTTAATTAAAGATGAAAGTAAATTTCTTTAAAGAAAAGTCCATCACACGCGATTCAACAAATTCCATTGGCCTTTGTGGAGGTCATTACTTTATTTACATATAAACGTAAATTAAAAACATCCTCTATTTGATTTTGTTTTTAAGATTGCCAGTACACAGTACCAAAACAAACTGCAAAATGCAGTACGAGAGGAGAAACTCTTATCTCAAAACAAAAGTGTTTCATAAAGTTACAACCTCATTGTATGTAGGTCACAGAGGCCTGGATTTACAAGATGTCACATGAGAGCTGTGACCATCAAGACAGTATCGTCATCTTGCACGCAGCTCAGATGAAATGTAGCCTGAAGCTTATCTGCCAGTTGCTGAGTGGTGTGGATCATCAGTTCTGCCTTTCAGCTGTTTTAGCAGAATGTGCTATGAAGAGTCACAGCATGGAGGCAACACTGCTGGCTCTTCTTCATCAGAGTCAAACTCCACATTTTCATCTTTTACCCATTTACCACTTCTGTCCTGCAGCCACCCAGAACTGAAACAGTGAAGTGAAGAGAAAGACAGAGAGATGCAATACAGCAGATTGCTAAAAGTCCAATATTACAAAGTTGTTGTTTCTAGAATCTAGTATCAGAGTTAGCCACACGTTCTTTCAAACCACTATTGGTTTACAAACCACAACTATTGATAAATCTGTTTCAAAATAGTGGGTAAATTGGATTTATATCAAACAATAATGAACATACAGTTATTTACAAACAGCTATTTGTAATATGGTAAAAAGTGAGCTACTGTATAGCCAGAAATATCAAGCACATCGTATATCATTTAAATCATTGTCATACCTTTTTAATTTGAGGTAGTGATCCAGTTCTCTGCGTCTCTGCTCTGACAGAGGCTCACTATCACTGGAGTTCACAGCGTTGGATCCCTTCTGTCTCTTTATCTTCCCTCTTTCTTCACTCTGGCCCTGATGCACTACTGTCAACAATTAATACAATGCATATGGTCAATTGAAATGAGTTACTCAAACAATAAATAAGATTAGATCTGTAATTCCACTGTACCTTTAGTGCTTGTGTCAGCTTGTTCTGTTCTCACAGAAGTAGATTTCTGGTTAACCGATGAGGCAAAGTTGCTGTCTTGGTCATTTCTGTGCTCTTGGCCACATCCTGAAGATTCAGATCGTTCACTAAAACCAAACGTTGATATTTATATAATAGGCAAAAAAAACAATACACAGTCATCACAATGTGACCGTCATCCTAGAATGGCTTATTAATATTATTTAATATTAAACTAAAAATATTATTGTCATATCAAACCGCAGATCCAGGCACAAGAAATGTTTAAATCCTAAACAATACCTGGCCTTCCTGTGGCAGCTGCTGTATGGAGTAGTTCTGAGTAAAGCATGATGGGCGATTTTTCGTGTTTGGGTCAGTAGAGGAGCTGAACTAGAGGGTTCCTGAGGAGTAATAAAGGAACTGAGCAAACGGCATTGATTTGGAACAGTGTTATGTATACATATGTGCTGCCATTGACTCCGATTAAAGCAAACGCTGTTCAGTCACCTGCCGATCATTTTCTACGTTGACATAATCTTGATGCCTTCGTTTATCAACTTCCCGTTGAATTTCATTCTTCTTGCCGTAAAACCATTTCATTCCTACAGACAAAACAGAGCAAGAATATCCCGATACGGTATATCCCGTATGCCACTTTATACAATGAACCAGTAAACACATAGACGGACTCTCACCTTCAAGATGTCGCTTTCCCTTCCTGTGTACCACCAGCACATCAACGGTGTCGAACACAGGACGATGGGAACACACAAGGCACGTATATCTACAGTGAAGGATCAAACATTCAGTGAGTAGGCTGCAGATACAGTCACTGACGGCGAAATAAGATGCTTGAGGAAAACGTGATGCAGTTCTGCTGTGAAAGTCCAATGAATCACCTTCCATTTTTCATCAACGCAGCTTCATCTTCCGGGATGAAACTGGCGAAAAGATCCGCAACACGTCGTTTCTTTTAACAGAAAGACACAACGAGAACAAGAATGAATGCTATTATATGTATAGAAATCATGTGTCTATCCGTTTCGCTATGTCTGTTATGCACGAGCAATATAATAACGTTGAAGGTGTGTAAGAAGTACCTTTAGTACATTTAGTTGACTTCGATCATCACCCTCCCTTTTGAAAGACATGCCTGGATACGGGAATTATATATATATCAATGTATGAAAAGCAGGTTTAAACGTCAGCTCACTCAAACAAGAGCCGCTCACTTCCTGTTTACCCCAGCGGAATTGTGGGATTGGTGTGGGCGGAGCATCTATATAGTTGACACCATGGCAACGTAAGCTAAGAAAATCAGCTAAGAGTTTGTGATAATAAGTTTAAAAAACGCTTTAAACTTAGCATTAAACATGTTGGTAATATTTCTACTTTATACTTGACGGCTCGTATACTATTTATTGGCCGTCATTGTTATAAGTTAAGTTGCATGTTCCTTAACTGCGTAACTAGCCGTCAAAGTTAAAACTGCGCGTATGGAGTTGTACATTATTTGTTAGCTACCGGTTATATACTTTGGAGGTTGCGTTTCCGTGTGTTCCTGTCGCCATCGCGTTAATCCACACTTTCTGTAATGCAACAACATTGATTATTAACATTGATGCATTGATTATTGTTTGGACCCTGGAGCTCGGGCCATGTCCGCGGATCACACACCGTCCCTGTCCGGAACACACGGACTCCTCCACGGCCATAGGACACGGTCATACGGCAGTTTGGTGTCTTCATTATCCCCCATTAGACAAAGACGAATTGAACACAAAGTTAAGCCCGGTGACACATTGCAAGGATTGTCGTTAAAGTATGGCGTATCGGTGAGTTGCCATATAACGTAGTTTTGAAGACGTGTGGATTTGTATATTCATTGTGTAAAATGGGTTGTTAGACTCCAGGGTTGAAGAAAAGCGATATGCCGTAATTTACTAAATAATCCGATTTGGCGATATGATAATGCTTTAAATTTAAAGTTTATGAAAACATATTTGAAAACTAAAGTTAAAACCTATTTTTTTATATTTAAAAATTAAAGAATCAACATACACGTTTGACATTCATTCTGAGAAAGCATTACTACAACTTCTCTGCTATTGTCATCAATCTAAAACTGACTACACTTTATTTGTTTATTATTAAAAACTATTAAATACTTAAAAAGTATAAAATACTTAAAGTATTCAAGTCATTCGGTTATTGCTAATCATTGGGGTATGCCCATTTGCAGTATATCGATGTGTTGTGCAGTCCTAATAGACTCTTGTTATATAAACAGAAATATTATATAGACTGCAATTTGTTTCCTTTATAGATGGAGCAAATCAAAAGGGCAAACAGACTTTACACAAACGAATCAATATTCCTGAAGGAGTCCCTTGTCATCCCTGTTCTGACTGAGTCTTTGTCTTTCACTAATGGAGTAGACGTGACTGAGGGCCGTTTATCAAACACACACTCAAATGTTTCAGATGACACAAACGAAAGCCAGACATCCTGTAGTAGACTTGATACTGATCTGTCACCAGTAGAATACCTGAAACAGATAGACAGCCTGATCTGCCAGTCAAAACAAGCTGCTATAAAGACCTACCAGGAGAGCGTAAAACAGTAAGTTGTGTGTCTTAATACAATTATGACTGTAGTCTTTTGTCATTATCTAGATTTTTATTATTGGCATTGCTAGGGAGTTCAAATTAGGCTATTCAACGGAAGCACTGTGAGTCATATGTCTGCGTCTCTACTTGGGTGGGGTAATACCACAAGAATCAGCTGACTCATTGCAAGCTAGCAATGAGCCATATATAAAAAGTCATTGTTTGCTTTCACATTTCATTCCTCTTGTGTGTTTACCTACAGCATAATTTTTAGGTCATTTACATTTGTGAATTTGGCAGATGCTTGTATCCAGAGTGACTTGCAGTACATTAAAGCTATACATTTTGTGTGTGTGTGTGTTCCTTGGGAATCAAACCCATGACCTTTGTGCTGCTAATGCAGTGCTTCAACAGTTGAGCTACAGGAACACTTAAAATATTAACCTTCACTTTTGCTTTGTTGAAAGGTTCTCCTTTATGGAACAACTCCATTATGACAGGCCAGCCTCCAGCACAGAATCCTCCCAGCAGCCCGTACTGGGAGCTGTTCCCATTACAATCACCAGACAGACCAGGAACTTGAGGGACCGGGAGGATGAGATCTTTCAGCTCTGATCTAGGCTGCTCATTTAGTCCCCCAGACTGCATTCGGTGGTTTTTGAACTGTGAATACGTTTAAACATTTTTAAAGGGCTTCCTCTTTTGGTTTCATGACAGCAGTGTTTAATTTTGGTAATATGGATGCATGCATGGTTGTGGTTGTGAGACAATTGTAAATGCGGTAATATAAAACTGCTACCAGAGCTTTTGCAATGCACTGTATGTATTAGCACTATAAAATCCTAATGCCAAGAAATACATGGTAATTCAGGGCAATACTACTGTACTTTGTTCAAATTTACCAGTGAAAGGATAGGGAGCTACTGAGAAATGTAGCTTGATCAAACAGCACATAGCTACAAATCAATCAAGTGAAAATGTGTATTTTTAGCTGAATGTGCCATGAGACATCTTTCAGATATTGATCTCAGCTTTGTGAACACAGTGCAGTTTTGCACTCAAGCCATGTGTATATTTTTAAGTGTTCTGTTTTGTTCTGTTCAGTTTATAATGTGCAAAAGCATACAATGCCATAGATAAATACCAAAACATAATAAAGGCTTTCAGTGGGTTTGGTTCTTGTTCTTTTGCATCAGTTACTTGTGAACTTTGCACCCATATCCTTCCACAGCAAATAAATACAATATGATACTTGCATTCATTGCCACAAATGCAAACAGATCTTGTCTGGTTAACGTGTCTTTAAATGCAATATCTTGAGAGACTTTTAATAGCATGGAGTAAAAAGAGATGATCAAAGTTAGTTGTCTTGTATTTAAACTATGTAATAGCAATTGATGAGAGCTGTGCTTTATTTATTCAGTGGCTGTTCCAATTTAGAACACAGTAAATCACCCTCAGAAATGTTCGATCTTGTGTGTTATCAAAACAGATTTGTCTACTCTGTAGTGCCAAACTTGGATTTGTGCATCGTGACTATAACCACAGGTAACACTAGATGGCAGTGTAAACACTGTGCCTTATTAAAATGTTTGTGTGGTCATGTTATTCACAGAGTTGGGCAATAGGTTTTCAACATTGGCATTACAAAATAAGTAGTCTGCACAGCTGGAGTCTTACAAAAGTAAACAATGTTCATATTGAAATATTTAAAAGTTTGATCTGCGCTCCAGGCAGCAACAGTGGCTGGTATTAACTCGTGTTAATATTATCAGGCCACTAAATGCTTGAATATTCATTAACAGCACAGCAGCGCTGTTTCAGAGGTTCAGCTGAAGTCTCGCGGCCTCAGTCAGTCCAGAATGTTCCTGTTTCGCCTCTTGGATTGCAATGTATGCAGTTTCAGTTTAAGACAAGTCTGTCGTATTGTTCCGTGTTCTCATAACGTCCCATCCTCCAGCAATTTGTTAAGTCCATTGCAGATTTTGGTGAGGTGGGGCTTGAGGGACCCAGATGGATTGTAAAGCTGGGTGAGGAGCTCGGGGTCCGAGTAATGGTTAAAGACGTGGTTGATGCGTCCATGAGATTTTTCTGTGAGGTGATTGTTTACAAGCTTAAGAAGCATGTCCCTACATTCTTTCAGGATCTCTGACATAACTGCCTTGTCAAATGTGAAATCTACCTGAAAGGGGGAAAAGAAGTGAATTCAGTTAGTATATAAAGCACACTGCGGGTTGTTGACCGCTGTCTTTGTTTAGTTTTGAGTCTGGTTTGCCTATTTACATCTGGACTCTTATGGAACAAACCTACGGCACAAAATAATCAACTGAACAATAAATAATCAATTTATGAATTAATTGTGATAAAAACATAATAAACTTGTAAAAAAGTGAAAAGGTTAAATAAGTATATAAAGATACAGCTTATACAGTTTGATAATGTGACTGCAAACTGCATTTCTGTTATTTGCGCCCAACAGCGATCCTATTTTCTCACATGTTCATACATTGTCAATTTTTGACTATTTATTTATCAACAAATCTGTATTTGGCATAAACGCTCCCATTAGTATTTAATTACTATGCCTGTTATAGACAAACTTTATAATATAATGCATTTGACTACGTCTTTCTGCCAGGTAATTGACAGATAGGTAATTGACAGATGACTCGCCCAATCAGCGATATGTATTCCATTCTCTATACTCGCCCATTTAGTTTTCACTTACTTGTCCTTGTGTTTTCTCACTTATTTTGCTAAATAGATTTGGTATTTTGTTTTCAGACTTGTTATTCGTTTTGCCATTTGTTATAGTGCCGATTTTAAATGAGAACTGGCCGCATTCAGCAAGTACGCAATCGCGCCTACATTTTCTGACAGATGTACAGCATGCAGCTCACAAACCGCCGCTCCTACGTGTAACGTGCAGGTGTTGTTTACCTCGTGGAAGCTGATGGCTGTCATGGCTCCCTGGTGAAGTTTCTTCTTGAAGCTCTGAGCCACCTGCAGCTCCTCATCGTTGAATCGGTTGTGCCTGAAAAGGACTCCGATCTTCACCACCACCTTAATGAGGTTCTTCACCACCTTCTGCGCCTCTGATCGGTTCTCGGTGTACTCCTTCGACACGCGGTACAGCTCATCCAGAATCTCGCTGCTGGTGTCGTCGATAAACATCTGCACAACAGACTTGCTGGCCATCTGGCTCAGGATCTTCTTCTGGGCCTTGAGAGCCATGTCCTTGGAGTTGAACGTCTCCATGTCTTAAGAGGAAAGAAGGAAACAAGTAAGCCAAGACGTTAATATTTCTGCTTTGTTGATATTTGATGCATTTTATGTCAGCTTGCCCTCGCTCATAACTTTATAACTTCAAACAAATGTAAACTTGCCTAAAACCCAATTTAACAGACTATAATTAAAAAAAAACATTAAAAAACTCATTATTCTTATTCTAGTCTGATTTAGTCCAATAAGGGACTCCCTTGAGGACTACTTGATTAGGGAGGAGTTATACAGATAATTTGATAATAAATAACATAGATATTATAAGGCCAAGGCCAAGGTAGCTAAGGGGAGAAACATTAGAAGAATTGCCACAGGAAGCAGGCGTTAAATATTCTTAATACAGGGGAGGGACGTTTGAAAACGTTTGTTTTTCTTACTAGATTGTCAGGGAGAAATCCCCTTTAGAGTCCCACCATAGGGACGTCCCCATAGACTAGAGAGTGTTCAACACCTTGCCCACCAGGGGAAGTTCCTGTTACCCATACATCACATAAACATCACTAATTGTTCTCAAGACTCATCTCCAGCATTAAACACTCATTACCGACACAATGACAAACGGGCATCTGTGATCAGTGTGTGTGCATATATAGTAGTTTTCATTGTGAGGTTTATTGTGTTTGTAGATAATGAAACATATCATTTGTATAACTTATAATGTTAAAAATATCATTTACATGATCATTTTTGGGTACATCATAGTGTAAAAGTGCTCCACTGTGTAGTCACGAGAACGTGCAAAGACAAGCATGGGAGAGAGGATCATTGCTTAGTACTCACAAGTTCCTACTTGAATCTGAAAGATTGTATCAAGATGGAGGAATCTATATGTGAAGAAATCTTCCATTCTGTAGCGTTGCATACTTTGTGGTCTATGGACTACAGATGGCATATTTTGCTTCCCTTATTGCAGCAAACACAACGTCTAGATGTTTCTGTCATTGCTGATTAACTTGTTGTGTAGCGTACATTAAAAACGATGAGCTAAATGTGCCCAGAGATGTTGATGGTTTTTGTTTGCACAGCAGTTCTGTATCAAATGTAACTGCACTGCGTTCTTTTAAAAGAACCGGGACACGCCAAAAGTGATGTCAGATCTCACATGTATGTTTTTAAATCCGGTTCTGTTTAATGAGGAACCAACAAATTACATTTTAATTCGGTTAGAGTTTCATTTCCTTGAGAACTCTATTCAATTAGGAACGTTGAGTGCATTAGAATATGCGTTAACTTCTGCGACATGGAGCATTAAAACAACTGCATAGATGTAGATTTGAACGGTCAGCGTTTTGTACACTTCAGCTGAACTGTGAAAGCAACATTGTCCAGGAGTTTAAAAGTGAACATCCTATTTAATCTGTTGTTTTAGGTCCTATTACAGTGAAATGGATAGATGTCTGTTGTTTGAACAATTGCTGTGCTGACGTCCCCTAAAACAACATCCTATTCCACTGTCATTTAGACCTCGCAGGCTATTGGATAATGTAAACTAAAAGCTGATTGGCTGTTGAGGCATTGTTTTTAGTAAACTTGATTTGATCGGATTTCATTAGTTTGTAATGCCCACTTTTTACCATTCAGTCTATTCTAGATGTATTAAATCAAACCCTGCCTAACATTTTCCTTTGTCTTGACAAAAATGAAGTCAATAAATTCATACCTGACTGAAGATTATGACTGACTTTTAGTAATAGATGCAGAATCTTTTTTAGGTTTTAAGGCTATTTAAAACCTAGCGAATCGTTATTTCATATCTCCTCTGTCTCCTGATTGAGTAATTTGCATTGACAGTGAGTCGAGATGGTCGCCTGCATCCACTCTTCGGATTGAAAGGTTTACCATAGACAAGGTAAATATTTAGCATTCCACGGATGACACATGTGCACACACACACAGCCTCGGGCTGTGTGTGTGTGCACATGTGCGTGTGGATAAAGCCCAGGGGATTTGTAGGATGTTAGGAATCATTCTGGAGTACCACAGTAGTCACCCTGTCATTATAAAGCAGCAAGTCACAGCACAAACCCGAGTGGCAGCAGCATATAAGGACAGGTCAAAATCTGCTTTAGAGCGACATGTGACTTTAGCCCGTAACTAGCGGCCCACTCTGTGGGTTTTTTATTCAGAGGGGACAAACCTGACTTTTACAACAACCTTTGTAACAAAAGGAGAGTGTGGAAAGTCCTGTTTTATGAGTGTGAAGGGGAGAAGAATGTTCGGCTGTAGGCTTTAGTTCGGCTCTAGTTGTGCTTGTTTTATGTTATGTTATTTTGTTATGCTGGTTGAAAGTCTCTTCACATCCTGATAGCAATCACTAATTAAAGTGGAGTAAATATATATATATATATATATATGTGTGTGTGTGTGTGTGTGTGTGTATATATATATATATATATAATTCTGTGGATGGTGAAGGATCATAAAATGATCGTCCAATAATTTCATTCGGCCCTGATGTAATGATAGGATGTCCTACTTGCCTGTCAGACTATGTATTTGCGTCATGTTTATGTGTGTTTGAGGAAGCGTGGCCTTGGAGAGCGCTCTGAAGGAAGGGCGGGATGTCACGCTTTCAAAGTTAGCTAGCGTCTCTGAAATTGCCTTTAAATTTACCTTTAAAAGGAGAGCAGCCTGTATTAAAGAAGTCACAAATGAGATCTTTGTAATATTTTAGTTGTCTCTCCTAGACCGCAGTGAGATTCGATTTTTTACCTAAAACTCCTGCTTCTCAGACACCAGTAATCCCCCGAAATCATTACAACACCCCTGTCACAGCACCTGAACTGCAAGAGCTGAGTGTATGATGATGTCACGTATTGTGCAAAACATCCTTTATTACACAATGCTAGCAGTCCCTTTCATAATTTACTGACACTTTTTGTATGTGTGTGTAGATTCTTATTTATTGTGAGGCGACCAAACCATGTGCATAACCGATCGTAAAGGAAGTGAAACTTTGGCACAGCTATTACACAGAATTTTTTCGTTTAACGCACACCAGCTAATCTCTCCTGACACTCGCTGCTATAAAAAGGCCCACAAACTGTTACTGTAAATTTGCTTAGAGTCACTGGGGCAGTGCTGTCTCCTGAGTGGATCAATGTTTAGAAGTTTAACTGAGTTACGATGCCGTCATACTGTTTGCTGCAGTGGAATCATCTCGACTCTAACTGGAAGGTGTGCTTTCTTCAGATTGCTGACATATGTTTGGACAGTAATTTTATGATCGTTCATCCCATGAAACATCAACTGTCCTTGTGTTTTTCACATTATTTATGGGAGTGGCTGAACAGCAAAAGCAGGTTTCAACCTGAAATTGTTGTCCAGAAAACCTCCATGTGTTTCTAAGCAGATACCCACAGCCGAAGCATGTCTGTAAATATTACATGTAACTCTCTAGGTGTTGTGATAAAGTAGATGTATCTGTTTTCAACTTTCCCTGTAACAGTTTTCTAAGATTTTAAAGACAGTAACATCAGATCTTTCTCGGCTCAAGTGTAAATGATCACAGTTCTCTCTGTGTGATGATGGAGAAGAGCACCAAAGAACTCACCTGATTTTCTCTTGACCTCCCTCCTTCTTTGTCCTTGGTCTGCGCTCAGATCAGGTGGATACAATCCAGGTCTTAATGATGAAATAAACTCCTCAGACAGGTCATATCCTCTACACAAACTCTGTCTTGTGCTCATACCACAGTTACAAGATCATTTAACTTGTACTTCCTTGAGGAACTGAATGCATAAGACACACCCCTCAGAGAGTCAGTCTCTCTCTCTCTATCTCTCTCTCTCTCACTCTCTGTCTCTCTACCCTCTCAGTATGTTTGCTGCTGACATGGTGTCTCTGCTTGCCCTGACAAGTGCAACTCTTGTAAAGAATTTAGCAGTAATCCTGAATACAGCCCAGTGAAAGGGCAGGTTTTAGCTTCTTTGTGATCAGTAGATCTGGTATTCAGCAACCACACTGGTGTCATCACCTCTCTCTAGCTTAACAAAATGAACCATGATGTCATAATTCTATATGTTTTTAAAAATGTAAGCGATCCACCACAGCCGATCACACTTTCTGAATTATGTGGTTCAGTCTCCATTGGACAGATTTAATGACAGTGTTTTGTTTGCTGTCATATTTGCTCTGTGATGACTGTCACTATTGTCCTCATCCGCGGCTTTGTTTTCAGCGGAATACTACTGCTGCTTTGCATGACTGGTACCAGTTACGGACAGTTCTTTGTTTACCTGTTAAAAAAACACTCGTAAAGGTCATCGATTTCATGCACATGAACACAAGCTGGGACATTTAGGTGCTTGGCTGTGCTTGCAACTGCAAAGATAATGAGATACTGTACAGTCACCACAAAATATACCCAGACACTTTCATATTTTGCAAACATGATTGGCTGACATTGTTATTCCACTTACTATGTGGCTACTTACTAAATAAGTACATACTTCTGAGTTTGAGTTATTTTATTATCTCAAAAGCATGACATGTCGGTGATGATGAAGATCAAAGGAATTGTGGGATACTGGTTGTTAGGCACATTAAGCAACAACACTGCATGGTGGTCATTATATGCAAATATTGCAGACTGCTGAATGCTATGTCTGACCAATCACAAATGTGTAATGAGTCATTAACAACATTGCTCTGAGTTATGTATAGGTATGATTGTTTGTTGTTGATAGGTATGATTGTAATAATTGTATAAACACATTGAGTACCTCCTTATTTGAGTGTCTGTGCTTTAGATGTGCCTTTTTTAAGCAGGAAATTATGTTCTATACATTTCATTAAATGTCAGTTGCCTAACATACAAACACTAGACAAACAAGCTTTTTAGAGACGCAGACGTGCAGTCATGTATGGAAAGCTGGGTACTGGTGGCACTGTAAGACCATTTTGTTTGCCCTTTTCTAGTGTAAACATTTGTTATTGTGTAGTAACTAAAATTAGAAACTGATGTGCAATAAATTGATGCTTTGTGATAGAAACTCGCCCTGTGGGCTAATGTCTGTTCATTGGTACCTAATTGTCCTTACTAAATATGGCTGCTTATCTGTCTGTTATCTAAATGGAAACCATCTGGGTTTAAGCACTAATGCATATGGACTACAAAAGGAATGTATGCATGTGGCTTAGCTCCTAAAATAAAGACTTTTTAAAGGCTGTACAATTGGTAAGATTACCACCTCATCTGAACTTATTTTAAAGTTAAAAAAGTTTTGCCACACTGTTCCCATCCACCTTTGGGAATCTTGATGTGTGATAGACAAACTGTTGATGCTTTTCTGCAAAGAGTGTTTGGCGAAGTAAAAATTAAACTTGTCTCCAAGGCAACCGACAGGAAGTGTAGTTTAAGTGGTTTCCTGATGGCTTCCTCTTTATCACTGGATGATATCTGACATGTTGTGTGTGTGTGTGTGTGTGTGTGTGTGTGTACACACAAGTGTTTTAAAGACAAAGCAATAAATATCAAGTTTTAAAAGCTAAAAAGCTCTGTTTAATTGGATTGAATTGAATATACTTTTGGCCAGCCTGGAAAATGTGAACATGTACATGAGTACTTAATCTAGAATAAGGACACATTTCTAGATTTGTATTGCATTTTTAATATTATTTCTTTTGTGTTGTTGATTAGGAGTTGTTTAATAATTTGTGTCTCTAATCAAACTTTAAATTAATAATAAATTCATTTGAAGTCGATGGCCTCAGATTCCATTGGTGTCTGCTTCCTGGTTTATCTTGTATCTCTGTGTGTTTACATGTGCAAGTGTGTATTTGTGGGTGCGTGTAGATCTGTGTGTACCCTATGTGTGCAGACTTTTCTGAATGTAGTTGTATGTCATTTTGATGTGCACGTGTTTGCGTTTCATTTAGGTCACTTGAGTTTATAAGATGTATTTTCTCTTACGCAATGTACGCATTTCACTAAAATATTGCAGTGCTCTCCAGACAGTAAATGCAAAAATATAATGTAAACAATCACATTTAACATTTAATAAATACAGTAATTGAATTAATACAAGGATTAAGGACATGCCATGTGTAAAACCGAATTTCTCAAAGCATAAATCTGGATTAAAACTGTACATGCAAATATGCTAATATACTTGATAAAGATTAATTTTTAACAAATCAAATATGTATATTATGAAAACATTTAATAACAATTATTCAAATTCTTAAAAGAGGAAGTGGCATTTGCTGAGTGCATTTGCTGTGCTGCCAGTCTGATACTCAGGCTAAAAGAGACTCATGTTTTGTTTTTATACAGAATCTGTCTGAGTGTGTTTGTGAGACCACCATTTTGATGAAGATGTCAAATCATGTTCTGCTCTGTACACAAATGAGATGACAAACATGTTTTCCAGCAACAAACATCATTCAGATTTATTTACTTTCAGACTGAAATGTCAGACTGTGTGCCAGAAATATCATGCAATTTAGCTCTCCAGCTAAGCCACTAAAGCCGAGTGTTTTTGGCAGATCTGAGAGAAATCTGTACTCAAAACGTATGGGTTTATGTTCCACAGTCAGATTGTTTCTTCACATTTACTCATTTACAGTTTTTTGCTGACAGAATTTGCTGACAGAAATACAGTTGTCTGACCATTCTCTAACTGATCTGATAATCAAAAATAGATCTGTCTGATCTACGCTGAAAAATCCAGTTGAAGCTGTTAGCTGTTCCTGGAACATGGTCACTGGCTTTTATCTGGTTTAGTCCTGCAGTCTTGGACTAGCAACAGTCTAGCTACCTACCAGCTGGTCTTAATATTTTAAATGCATGCTAACAATTTTCCAAACGCGACTGGTAGATCAGCTAGAAACCAGCTATCATGTTCCAAAGCACAGCTTCCATCTTAAGCTTGGTTTTCCAACGTGGTGTAACACAAGTTGGAAACATTTGAAGTCAGTGGAGGCCAATTGTTATATTGTGATAAATCATTACACCAGTCTCTCCTGAATTCTCACAGCAGGCTGCAGGCTGTGCTTCGCAGGGGGAGATTGGCTGGTAATCGTGAGTATTGGCTTCTAAAACTGTGCTTTTTGTTGTTGAGGTCTGGAGCTGCATTCTCTGGAGCCCCAGCAGGGGGAGTGCTTTCCTGCGCAATACCTGACACATTCTCCACCTTCGCTCCTTTGTGGTTCTTTGTCTTTTTAACCTTTTCTTTTTCCTGGGACTCGTTGGTGAATGTAGCTGGGTCTGGAGCACCCTCTAGTGGTGGCAGGGTGTCAGGGGGCAGGTCAGATGGTGTGGGCTTTCCCTCAGCCTGCTCCTCATTAGGGGTATTTAGATTTGATTGGGAATGTTTGCTGTTAGTGCAGGTGGAACTAAAGGTAAAAAACACATCGAAGAAGGAAGATATTATTTTGAAGACGTTGAACTTCAAGAGAACATTTTGAGTAATGTTCTTCCGTACTCACCCATTTGAGCTTCTGTCCTCAGAGTCCTTCTGCTCGTTGCTGTATCTGAGCTCTGCTGGAGTCTTAAAGGAGAGATCTTTCTTTCCCTTTAGCCAGTATGTCTTCATATAACCTTTACCCTTTACCAGGAGAGATTAGGTTAATTTACACTTCTGCTTTTTCATAAGAAGCTGTTTAATATTACATGGAGCAGGTCACCTTATTGGGACTGTTGATCACATGACTAGCTGAATACTACTTTAATTTGATAAGCCCCTTGAAAGTAGGGTAGGCAGTTACGAAGAGGCTAGCAATAGTAACCTAGCTTTAAAAACAAGGATCCCATTCTCCGTTCAGAGCGATCACCAAAACCACACCTCCACCAATAGGGTGCAGAGGTGTGCAAATACATAGAATGACAGGAAAATAGGACATCCTATCATTTTATTCAAACCAAATGCAATGATTGGACAAACACAAGATATACAAATAAATATACATATTTACTACTTTACTTAGCGAGGGGACTATCAACCAGCATAACAAAAAAAGTGATGATAATAGGTTCTAGTACCTTAACAAAAATCTTTCCCCTTTCCTCAATGATATAAGGCTCATGCTCCAGATGATCTTTGGTGGTCTGACTGATGTGGATTTGCATGCCCTAACCACACACAAAGGGAGAAAATAGGAATTTTACTATTAAGGCTAAACAGTCCAGAGGCTGTTCATTGCTAGTCTTAGTCCCATCCGCTAAAATGGCTCACCACGCCATTTGACTCCATCCGTGAAGCTGTGTTTACCGTGTCCCCAAACAAACAATATCTTGGCATCTTCAGACCCACCACCCCTGCCACCACCATCCCAGAGTGAATGCCTGTGTGAAGACCAAAGCATCCAAAGGCATTTAGCTTAAGCATGAAAAGCAGTGTTACCATTGCTTAGTAATTGCCTTTTAAAAAGGGGCGTGTTGGATGATGTCATATGATGCTGCATGAATCTAGATGGACTCACCCACGCGAATCTGGATGTTGTCGCCGGTGGACGGATCTTTCAGGTGATCGATGGAGCTCAACATGTCTAGAGCCATGTCGCAGATGTGATGGGCGTGGAACGTGGTTTTGTTGGGCACGCCTGCCACGACCATGTAGGCATCTCGTATGGTTTCCACCTGAAGAAGGAAGAGCGTTGGTTTCCATTCACTTTTTTACTGTTGTGTCGGTGGACAAGCATTTGTTGAAGTTACTTTAGTCACCTTATAAACGTTGTGCTTTTCACTGAGCGTGTCAAAAACGATGTAGATCTCGTTTAGCATGTCCACCACCTGCATGGGGGTTATGTGGATGCAGATCTCATTAAACTTCACCACGTCACTGAACAGAATGGTGACATCTGGAAACACCTGAAGAAATGAATTCAGAGTAAAGATCAAGAAAAAAAGCTTGTTTTTATGTTCGATTTTGTGACATTATCTTTGACCATGGTTGCTTGGTGACCATGGTAACACACCAACAGTCTATACCAGGGATCTTAAACTTAAGTGATTGTTGTTCTCTATTGCAACAACTATAAATATATTGCATAGACTGATTGGCTCAGTTACAGTTAGCATTTTGTACATGTGTCTTTTAGGCTTTTAATGTAAGCATACAAGCTTTGTTTGTTTTTGCAATTGTATGTTCCTGTTGTAGGCTTGTAATAAACCAGGTTAAGAAATATGTATATATTATGTACATTAGACGTAACAATACTTTACAAAACAAAACTACAACATAATATTACAGGCCAAACAAAAATGCACAAAGTGTAAGTTGCTTGACAGTTTAAAAAAAAAATACATTACAGGTGCCAGAAGTTTGAGTCCCTATTTCAAACTTTGTCTATACAAAGTTAAAAATACTTTCTAGTCATGAGGTTCAGTGTAGTTGCTTTGTGCCATCTGTGTCTGAGTGTGTACTTGTAAATGCATGGCAAGAGAAGTGTGTTTGTTGTGTGCATATGTGTGTTCATGCATGAGCGCTGTTGGCTTTTGTGTATTTGTAAGTGTGTGTGTGTGTGTGTGTGTGTGTGTGTGTTGGCAGGTGTCTGTACCTGACACGTCTCCAGGGCTGTTATTCCCTTGCGCAGTCTGTCTGCCACTGCTTTGGGTATCATGGCGTACAGTAGGGAGTCTCCTCTCTTCTTCTCCTCATCCAGCTTTTTAATGATCTCCTGCAGCTGTGCATACTTCTGCTGCTCCTGTAGGTGGCACAGTCAGAAAGAGGCCTGTCACTTTCATGTCAATTCTACCATAGTCATGGTTAGAGACTCACAGTTGCTCTGCTTTACAATTAAATGCACATAAATATTAGATGGTAGTTTACACCTGATGTACTCATACCTGGTCAAGTGCCAGCTGCAGCTCGGCCGATTGCTGCGTTCCTGCCAGGATGAGCTCTCTGCTTGAGTCATGCAGGTTTAAATCATTGACATAAACGCCCATTTTTATCATGTCCTCCACTGTCTCAATACTGCGCAGAGAAGACAATACATTTTAATGACTTGGCTTGGTTCGGTGCTTGGTTTGCTACAATCTTTATACAAACACAGCTTCTCAAAAACAGCGCTTAGGCTGAACTGCTACTGTTAAAGTAAATTAAAGGGGCATATCATCAAAACAAAATCTTATATAAAATATAAAATGTGCTTAAAATCATGAAGGCACAGAAGCAAAAGGAGCCCGTTTGATTCTAAGGAAAAGCGCAAGGAATGGTCATATACTGTAAAACTAAATGACATCTCTTTTACATTAACTCATATAACTAGTTTTGGTTGCGAAGAAACGTAACTTTCCTGTAGCTCAGGAAATAGAGCATGGCGTTAACAACGCCAAAGTCATGGGTTCGAACCCAGGGATTGCACATATTCAATGTATAGTGATCAATGTGTAGTATAATGCAGTGTAAGTCGCTTTGGATAAAAGCGTCTGCCAAATGCCTAAATGTAAATGTAAACTAACATTATAAGTGGACTTCAAATTAAATCAAAGTAAAATTCTTCACAAGTATTAAATGATCCCATTAAAATAACTTTACAATAACACAGAAGCCCCGATTGATGCGGCAGAAACGACGTTCCAGTCTTTTCCGCCGGCTCAGGCCGCAGTGTTTTGAAGATTGTGAGATCTTACATGGGAGTTCCAAGGAAGATGAGCGAATCCCACTGCGGGACGTACTTCATCTGACCCTTCAGATGGAGGGGCTTTTTAGGGGGTTCCCTCATGTCTTCAAATATGGTCTCGCTGCACTTACCTGATCAAGAGAGAGCAAATGTAATATTGAACCGCATTGAGGATTTGAATTAGCGTATCGATATGAATCGTGTGGAGGCCCTTTGAGGCGCCATGTTAACTTCCAATTTATCTGCCGCTGCTCCCAAAACACTTTAAATAATCACTGTAATAACATTCACATGATAGAATTCCTAGCTTTTGTTTTACATCGGCTGTATGCAGAGAAATGTCTTCTAAAAATGTTTTATATCAGACAAGCATATACCCAGAGGAAAACGATATTTCTCTGAGATGGCTCTTTCACAGCTCAAGAGATTTAATGAGATCTCAGTTGTTTCATTCAAGTATCAACTTTGTCTCAGGCGTTTAGGACAAATTAAAATAGAAACCAATGAGACAATAGGTAAAATACATTAAAGAGTATGAAGCTGTAAAAGTAATGTAAAATAATAGTAAATAATAGTAATAGTACTAAAGTAAGGTTTAAGTTCATATTGAGATCTTCAATAATTTTGACTTTTGATTGCAGACTTGGCAAATCTGAGCTTTGTTGAGTTTCTTCTGAAACTCTAGTGGAGACATTTGTGAGACTTCTGAATCTTTTTCTCAGGAGACAAATCTGACACAGGAGATGATTTAAACATTTCCATTTGCTCTCCATTTAATCTCATTGCTCTCCGGGAGAAATAATTGAGATATTCAGGAGATCTTGTCTGTGATTTTTCTTTCCTATGGGTAACTGTATCTACAGAGATGCTAGTGAAGGTCATTGACGACAGCACTTAAGAAAATCTCTAACCAGTGACAGTCTGAAAAGCCAGCAGCTCGATGTCTTCTCCTCCAGAATTAGCCGAGCTGTTGTACTGCGTCAGTGCGCTGCTGTATTCTTGATCTGTGCCTTTTATTTCCTCCATCACTTTAATGTCTGCGAAAACAGCACAGGAATCCAGATGAGACGTTTTTACGACACTGCATTAATCTATGTCAAGGAGCTGACACGTTTACTCTGATATGTCTCATTAATGACTAGACAAGGTGCCAGCACTGCTAAATGCAGATGTGACGTTCTGATTGGTTAGCGTGGTGTCGCGATCACTGTTGCGACGTACCTCTCTCTTCCTTTTTGGGTTTTTCACTTTCCTCTTTCTCCTCTGGTTCTTCTTTGCTGAGTTTGGGGATGTTGACCTTCTGTTTGCTCTCCACAACAGCTTTAGACAGCAGCTCAAACACATTGTTGAGGTGAGTGTAGATCTAAAAACGTAGGCAAGCAAAACTCTTTTGTTTAGGACAGAAATGCCAGGAGCAAAGATTGATGCATTTCTAAATGCTCTGGTTTTCTTCTCATTTTTTATTTGTTGGTAGTTACCCCTGCTGAAAAGGCCAGACCACCTTAGACCAGCACCCAGCTAACAATTTTAGGTTGGAAGAACGTTTCCTCAATGTTTCCATTAAGTAAACATTAATTAATCCAGGTTTTTAGACATCATAATATTATTGCATGCTTATATAAACGTTTCACTAATGTTTCACTAACTAACTGAAGAATACATTTTTGATATATATGATATATAACATTCAAAACAACGTTGTACTAACGTTACTGTAAGAACTTTTTGATAACTTTGAGGGAACGTTTAGAGAATGTATCCAGCATTCTGAGACTGTTTCCTGTTAGCTGGGCATGAACTTAAATTACGGTCTAGGCTGGTTTTTGATGATTTTGGTGGAGGCCCTGAGTCTAGTCTAGTTCTGTCCCATTCCTCCCCATTCACTCACATTGTCCCAGCTGAATTCCAGCATCGGTCGCACCAGGGTAAATTCTTCATTGACTTTTTTGCCCTGCAGGTCAGAAAACACCTCTTTCAACCCATCTCCGATCCGATACATGGTCATGTCCCTGCGGAATATCACGCTGAAGGGAAACATGTCGAAGAAGATTCCTCGCTTCATTGGCAGCTTTTCGTAGCCCGGAGCTGTTTTTTGTTGGGGCATACGGTGCTTAAACGCGGCATTGTCAAAATTCATTTTGTACACCTTCAGAGCAAGTGAGAAAATAACAATGATGAGAATAAAATACAATTTAGCTCGGTTTGTGGACGAAGGAAGGTAAGTGTCTTGTCTGTTTAGACTCTTACCACATATGTCATTTTCTCTGTTTCCTCTTTGGACAGAATCTCCACCTCGATATCTGTGTTGTAAAACTGTCGGCCCACCTGAGAGAGCTGCCCTGCAGAGTAGTGACAGGAGACGCTGTTTGAATTTCAAACAGGCTATGAATACTGTGGGCTTACTGGCTTTTTCTTAGGCTGAGATCTAATCAAACATCTCTCTTATCTGAATCTTGAGAATTACTTGAACATACTTTTAATATGCAACCATTTGCTTATTGTTGACTCCTGAGGCAAAATATTAAAGGGGGGTTGTTCTCCCAAAAATGAAAATTCTTCCCTCATCAAGTACACATTTATTTTCTGTTAATATAGTAACTTTTTAAATGCCAAGTTTTCTTACTTATAACTAATACTTAGTTATAAAGTAAAGATAAAGATAAACAGTTGGTGTTTGATTGTTTTTGTATGTTAACTATGTCAGTAGTTTTAGAAGCTGTTTCACCGCATAGAATATGGAAAAGATAAATTAGCATTCCATCATTTACTCACCGTAATGGTGTTTTAATCCAGTATTACTTTCATCATTGATAAACAAATGACAAAATGTTAAGGGCCGACAGCCTCAGTCACCATTCACTCTCATTGGATCTCTTCTCTTACACAGAATAGGAACTGAAGCTGTCAGTCCTTTACACTCTGCTTATCATTTCCGTATGGGTCATATCATCTCCACGTTATAAAGTCGTATGGGTTTGAATAACACGATTTCTGAGTAAAGCTGACAGACGATGAGAGAATTTTCATTTGGGGGTTCATTACCCTTGACAAACTGTGTGAAGCCTTTTCTGGTTGAGCGGTAATGCAGCGTGAGGCTGGTCTCACATTCCTCTTCCACACAGAAACTGGGCGGCTGGACTTTTGGAAAGGAGAAACGGAAATACTCGTGCAGGTTATCCAACTCATTGATGAAGTCTCGTACGTTACGCCCCAATACCTGAGACAGACATTAGTGCAGAATTAAAACCTGTCCTAATGATGATAATACATCTGTTTAACTATATTAGTACCAGCCTTGTGTACAATACTTAAAAAACACCTTTAGAATCCTCTCATAGCCATAGTTTCCAATCCGCTTCACCATGTAGACCCCAAAAGCGTACATGAGCTCATCATGAGTTTTTCCCAGTACTTCCCCAGCCGCCTTGGCCAATCGTAGGATAAGATTATCACTGGATAACAAACAGCAGCATTGTAAAATTACAACTTGTGTGTGTGTGTGTGTGTATAGCCAAATGCAATATAAGGCCATCAATTAATCAGATATCTAACTTGGAGGAAGTAACTTGCTCTTTTAATGAAATAAAGAACTTACTTGTACATCTGGTGTCTGACAAATTTCAGGTGAGGGATCTCTGCTCTGGCCTCGATTAGTCTCCATACGTCCTCTCCATAGGATTCATTTATGTAGTCATTCACTGCTTCCAAATACAGGCCATACATCTTTCAGAGGGTTTGGAACCTCTGCTTCACTGCCACAGAAAACAGTTCAGCCTGCAGAGGGCAGTATAGAGTGTGCAGTTATATCAGTGAGGCACTTAGTTTGGTAACAAAAATCAATATAATCCACAAAAGGTTCATAAGAAAAGAGATTTACGGAGGACTTCACAAAACGGATGCAACAAGGTTCAATTTAATCTGTGAAAAGATTACATTGTAATCATACATACGGTTTATAAAAGATAAAACAATAACAAGATTACAAAACATTGTTTTGTTGCTTACAAGAGCTTTGGATACAAACAGAACAGCTAGTTATACACACACTCTACTTGTAAATACTTTGTAATGTGGTCGATTGGTCATTTTTTGCTGTGCTCGTACAACAAACATGTTCAAATGACGTTACATCACGTACGCTTGTAAGGACAGATAATATATCCATCACTTTTAATAACTATTCTAGCAAATGCAATTAATCAAATAGACCAACAGATAATATAAAAGAAATAGTGAGTGTGTAATCGCTTACCTGTAGACCCACAGTGCTGTGTATTGTGTAGATAAGTCTGAGTTTTGGCTAAAGCAGAACTCATTCTCTCTCTCCCTTTCTGTCTCTCTCTCTTTCTCTCTCTTTTTTTAAGAACACCTGTTTTTGGCACCTGAAGCACTTCATGCCCTTCTGTGTCAGGACAATAACCACATGGGCTAAAACATGAGAGCTGAGGTGTGTTTATGGCAGGTGCTAAACACGACACCTTCTGACACCCAAACATTTAACAACAGCATGAGATAAATGATTAACAACATTTATCAAAGATGGCAAAACCTGTTAGCCTTCACACATACAGTGTATGGACAATTCGTTGACGTAGCTGGGGGAGGGGATTGTGTTGGGGGGGTCTCTGTATGTTTTTACTCTAGTTCTTGAAACCATGACAACACACGGCACTTTAACCAACAGGATAAGATAAAAATATGTAAATAGCTCTCAATGTTTAGGCTGATAATCTAAACCAATGTTTTGGAGAAATAAATGTTAATATCATTATAATGCATATATTTTGTGTTTATCTATTTGTTTTTATGTATTTAAATAGTATAGTGCACAGAGATGACAAACTAAAATGATTAATGTTAAACCAGTTTTAAATCATTTTAAGGATAACAAAAGATTTTACTAAGAACTGCTTGCAAAAAGTGTTTCCTAACATTTGAAAGAACTGTGTTGTGTGCACTACCCTACAAACACTCTAGGGGCCACTGTTGACACATCGTCAACACACAATAGCGTCCACGCTGAAAGCTGCAAAACGGATCGTTTTTGCGGTTTGCTTTAAATTTACTCATCGTCGTTGTTGCATTGATACACAATTAGGCAGCTTACATCATATTTATCCTGCACATTATGCGTGTATATACGTACCCACGTGTGTGCGCGTGTTGACATTTGAGCATCCTATCCTAGCACTTGACAGCGCAATTAGTGGTTTGTGTGAGACAAACCCGAGACGCGTGAATTATGTTGCATCTTCTCCCTCAAAGCAAGGGCAAAAATTAGCATGTCTTTGTTTCTAAAGTCAACCAATAAAACCCCTCAGCACATCATCATCATCTTCCACTCTCACGCATACTCCCTCACTCTCAATTTGAAAAGACGAGGGAGTCATTTATATAATCTCCAGTTAAAGTACAAGTACAGTTCTGATTAATTAGTAGCCCACTTGTTATTCTTGTATGCCATTGATTTTTATGTGAACACAAAGTGATAATTTTATAGTCTTTACCCTGTCTTTAAACACAGCTTGAGAGTAAGTCTGTCATTGAGTCACCCAGCTAATAAATTAAGGTTGTAAAAACATTGCACTAACGTTTTTGGCCATAAAGTAACAAAAACGTTAAAAATGTTATTTTGAAAGTTCTATGAACATTCAAAACATCCAGTTTTTTAAACGTTTGACATTTTGTAATGTTTTTAAAGCATTTCACAAGCAACTTAAAAATAGTGTTTTTGATGTATGATATATAAAAGTTCTTCTAACATTACTGCAAGAACATTTTTTGAACTTTGAGAGAACGTTTATAAAACGTTACCCAACACTTTGAGAATGTTAACTTCTGCCAGGGGAGTCACGTGGGACTTAAGAACCAGATCAGGGTAATCTGATCTATTTAAGATGGATGATTCGGTTCACAAATTGTAGTAAAGGAGAATTCTTTCACAAAGCCACGAGTTCAGCTCACTGACTTGATGATCCAGTCATAGCAGTTCTTGAGTTTTAAGATCACTGGAGGGGAAGATTATCGGCAAAGAAAGACTTTAATTTCAGTCTGTTTATCATGTGACACTATAATATAGCTTTAAGTAACATGAATTTAGCACACAGATCTCATCTTGCTGTCAGGGTCTTTATGACCCAGGAAAAGACCTTTCTGAAGAATCTTCATAATATCTTATGTTTTGTTTCACAGTTGAGAAAAGTCATACTGCTCTGCAATGACATAAATTAAACACAGGCAGTTTTTTTGTTTTTGATAAACCATTTTTTGAAGCCTCTCTCTCACTCACACTCTTTTACTGTGTGTAAGTTGCAGTGTGTGACAATGTCTATGATAAGCATGTTACATATGTAAATTAAGCACCTGTATTGTATTGTATTCAAACGGTTGGTTTGGAGATGTGGTTCACAGACACGTTCATCTAGTTTTCCTCGAGTGAGGTACTTTTGCCTCTGAAGATTCTGAATAACAAATACCTCCATCATTTGTTTACATTAGCATTTTAGCTTTGTGATTCGTCTGTCTAAAATCTCACATCAGTCTATCTGTGAGGCAAATCGGGAGCTTTCAGTGAAATCTGGTGTGTGCGTGTGTGTGTGTGTTTGCGCGTGTATGTGTGTGCGTGGCATTTGAATACACCATATGTGAATGTGTGCGCATGCATGTGTGGGAAGACTGCTTACTGTTCCAAAGGCAATGCTTTAAAAACCTCTACAGAATTCAGTCAGGTTACGAAAATGACAAGATATTTTATTGAGTTGTTGTTTCATAAGTATTAATGTTGAGGTTGAGGTTCTTGAGAAAGACAGAAAAATCAAGACCGCTTTTGATTGCGAGAATCGTCAAACATCTTAAAAGTTCCGTTCGTGTGACCTCCAGCTGGTGTATAGTTTTTGTTTTGTGCTTTTGTGTCTACTCCAAAGCTGAATGATGGATGAATCATGTTTCCGTTACAGTAAAAATATCACAAAAATATTAATATTATATGGCAACACATCCTGGAGTCGGGCCCTGATGGAGTTCATGCATAAAGGGTCCAGACTCTTTCACCCGAAGCATTAGAAAGAATACAAATATCTTCATCATATCTAATATGTTTTCCCTTTTAAATGTTAATTCTATGAGTGTGCATATTTACAATCTGAATAAGTTCACGAAAATATTGCCACATTTTCAAATATGAACTCGCTATTTGGCAAATCATTTGTGTGGAGAAGATGAGGATTGAGTCTGCAGCTTATTTAATAGGAACGTGACCATACAAAGGCAACGTGGATAATTCACACGTTTTGGAAATGGAAATCTCTTGGCAGACAAGCCAGAAGCTATTATGCCCCATAGTTGAATCCTGAATACCAGTGTGTGTCTGTTTCCCATTTCGCCTCTCTTTTACTCTCACTCTACAATTCAAACAGTACCCTTAACATTTTTGTCTATCAGAGGGGTTCTTAAACCCTTGTGTCTTCTGATAAAAGTTTAACTGCATTTATGCCCGTTTTACTTCTAGATCTAGAAGTTTCTTAATCTCACTTCTAGATCTGATGCGTGTTTATTATTCATTAGATGAATATTATTTTTCATCCCCCACACACACAATTTTCTCTGCAAAAAGTCTGCAAAAGTCTTAACTTTGTCTGCAGAAAGTTCATAGTTCTCATCTTGGGCTCCTGGGCAATGAAATATTGACAACAGTGTTTTTGCAGGAGAGTTTACTGTGACCTTAGCATTTGTATATGAATGTGCCATAAAAAGACTTTCTCTTATCTGGTGTTGTTATGCATCACTAAACTATACGCAACAACTTATGTGGAGTGTGAATCATCTTGCCTTTATTTTTATTCACAATGCATGTTATGTAAGCCATAGACATTGTTTTTATTACACTGACTTAACACAATTTAGCAAATAGCTTCTCAAAGATTTACATTATTACCATTATGCCTGCTGTTTTTTGCTGACAGCTGTAGAATAAAACGTATATTAGCAGAACGCTTCAAAAATCACATTTGTATTCTAATAATTTTTTTTTGTTATTTTCAAATTATAGAGTGTGATATTCTCATTTGAGTGAGCAGATTCTGATCAGATTCTGCAGTGACAGAAACTTTGCTTATGGATTCCTGCATGTTTAAAAAGACATTTGTGTTGATGGGTTAGATTATTACGACAGCGTTTGTTAAACGTTTTGGTAAACCTTTTACAGTTGTACTAAAACACCAAATTCTATCATTTTCTGAAACTCCAAAGTGCATTCAGACTGTTATCCAAAAAAACGGAATGGAGCTACAGAAGTTCTAACATCAGGCATGCGGTGAATTATTTAGGTTCCGCTAAGAACGTTTGGTGTTTCTCAAGCCAAACATCAAAGCTTATTATGGACTTCAAGAACATGCTCTTGCATTTAGTTTAGGAGACAAAGCTCTCTGTGAAACCAAATTTGATTAAATTAAATTTAATCTGTTTTTCAGCACTTTTTAGGAGTATCAGGAACATGGCCTTAAACACATGTAACACACCAGAAGTCATCACAGAACCTTTTTGTTATGTTGAGTCCCCAGATAAACCGTTTGTCAAGCTAATTGACAGCTAATTAACATATTAGTCATTATTAGCCCATATGATTGCACAATTTTTCTGTTTTAACTTCAGCAAACATTAAAACCAGTTTACAGATATTTACACAAGGGTTAGAACACAGATTCAGTCATTCACACTCTGGAGCTGAGAGAGGGTAAGTGTGGGTAGATTTATAGTGATTTATAGTGTCCTTGGATACACTTTACATTGCATTTATGTTCTTATCAAATACATTTACACTGAAGTAACTGTACTTAGTGTACAAATAACATTAAACTGAAAGTACCACCAGGGCACCTTTAAAAAATGGATAGTTTGCTCAACAAGCTTTACAGGTAGTTTTGCAACTAGCCCAACCAGCATAGATTTGCTGATCTGACCTGGTCCTTTCGCCTGAGAATACATGATGCTTACTTAACTAGACCAGAATCTCTTAACTCAGCCCATCCAAAAGCTATAACTACAGTGCTGGTTAGCACCTCCTGTTGCACCTGCTAAACAACAGATCTTAGAACCACAGGAAGACAAGAAGATTACAGTATTCGAATGACAACCAGCTAGAATGCAAGAAGGAAATACAGAGAGAGAGCGAGTAAGCGAGCGAGAGAGAGACAGAGAGATGACGCAATCAGTGGACGAATATTCCATTTACTGTGCTGAGCACCATAGCATAGTCTTTATACCTTTAACCACCTGATCTGGAAATAAAATTACTAGAGCCGGTTCTCTTTTCTTTAATTCCTTATTCTTCACTTTACTGTCCTCTGTCTAATCAAAGATGACACTAATCCAATTTCAGCCCTGCTGGGGCCACAGCTTGTGTGGTTATGTGTACTGATTCCTCCTCCAGTATACACACACACGCACACACACTCAGTTGTCATATGCACCTTTGTGATATCGAGATGCAACAGCTGCTCTGTAATTGCATTAGTGAGGTTCATTTTGGTCACAGCTGAGGACTGGATGATGCTTAGGATAAATGTTTACATTTGTGCACTCCTATAAAGTGTCGGTACTAAAGTAAAAGCTGTTTTTGTTACACAGAGTGGCTCGCCTCATGGGGGCTGCCATGTTAGATCACATGACTTTGTATCATCACTGTTATTGGATGGTTACTTAACATTGTTTTTTTTTAATGGCAAGGATATTTTCTATGAAGTAACCCTTTCCCCAAATTTAATCTGCATAGAATCATTGCGTTGCTTATTAACACATACATTATATTATGTTTATTGTGCCTTTTTCCTCATGAGGACTATTGACTGGTAGGTGATTTCAGGTTTAATAGGCTTGTAAGGACATTTGGTCCCACAAACAACATGGGCAAAGCCTCATCCAATCTTTCACATACTCAAACCTCCCAACACGCAATCAACCTCACATTTTAATGGCCAATTTTCATGGCTTTAAATCTGAAACAAACAGCCATAAGAAAACACAATCACCCATAATCACCTGTGGCAGGGCTGGCAGGAGGGTTTAATCAATCAGAAGAGCCAGTTTTATTTTTTTAATCAGGAAAAGCATTATGGTCTTATTTCTCTGCAACTCTTCGTCTATTGATCGGGTTTAGCTGTTGAATATCGTTTATTTGTTCTATATGAAGTATTAAATATAACATGTATTCACATTGTCCTTGGCCAGGGGTATTTAATGGTAGGAGGTGAGGGCTCAGCATTTAAATCTATTGCTCTGAGGAGCAATCATTGTGTCCCTATTATTTCTGCTGCTGTCACCAACAACAGTTAGCATGTCTGTGTGTGTAAGTGCTGAGTAATGGTGGGTGGAGGAAGGTCAGCCAGTCCTTGCAGGGGGACTCAGGGGAGTGTGAACCAGGCGATATAAGATTATTCACACATGCAAATCACAGGCTAAACCGAAGGCCACCCTGTAGATTCAAATCATACCAGCAATGCCTCATACAAGAGCAATTTAAACAGGCCACTTTCCAGCAATTTTGGGTTGCAAGAACATTTGCTAACGTTTACATTTAGTAGCAAAAATGTTACATGTTCTACACGTTGTATACGTTGTAGACATTATGTAAATGTAATGTTGCTGCTTGGTTATAAGAACGTTATTCATACTTTTTCTGTAATATTTTTAAAACGTTTCACTAACAATTTAAGGATAACATTTTATGATATATAATGTTAAAAAGGGGTTATTGGCATTACTGCAAAAATGCTGCAAAAAATGCTTTTTACGTTAGCCAATGTTCACACTTCCTGTTAGCTGGGATAAAGGAGGATCGGATTGTTAGATCTGATTATCTAGATTGTTGAGATGTCATTATTTAATGGCATTCGGACATGATTGTGCGTAGGTGTTGTGTTCCAGTAGCGTGTAGAGACGTGTCATGCGCCTTCAGTTTTTTAGCCAAATACATTCTCCCAAAAACACTTTTGATAAGTTGAACAAATGTTTTATATAAAAAAGTGTTTGTCTGAAATGCTGTGGAAGAAATCATCCATCCACGTCTGTAGCCGGTCCAATTGAGTCACACCTTCCACAGAACATTTGCTTTAAAATGAAAATTCTGTCATCTACCCACTGTCATAATTCTCCAAACTCATAAGACTCATGTCAATGTGATGCTAACTTGTGTAAAAACGTGTTTATTGAGATCACTGGCTGTCAAGTTGAGTTGCTGTTTTGCTTGCTTTGTTTTAATTTGCTTGCTTTGTTGTTTTAGTTTTAATTATTTGAATCTCTATTTGAACCCAGTGCCCTTGCACGCTTAAGGAAAACTGTACCACTACTCTAACAAGTCTTACACTTTATTAAAGAGCTACTGAGTCATTAAAAAAGGTGTTTTTTAGTCTGATTTCGCCTAGGGCTCCAAGTGAGTAAGAACTGCCACTGGTGCCTCCAAAAAATAAATAAAAATAAATAGGCGCATAATGCCTGTGAGTGTGTATATGATGTTATTTAGGGAAAACAACCACAAAGACAGGAAGCCAAATATAGCACATCTATAAAACATTAATGTGTACTAATATATAAAAGTGTGTGGAAGAAAAAAGCCAGATGTTTTCCACTTGTTACGAGCCGATCGTTCCCAGTAGAGGGAAGTTTGTCAACAAGTTTTCAACGTTGCAAAAGGATAATTAGTCGGTTTCATCCTAAAGCCTCTGAGCGTTTAGCATTAACTGTGCTACATGTTAGCTGTTTCTTGTCATTCATCTGTTTACCTCCTGCAAAATCCCACTGGATATAGAACCCACAGTCTCTTTATATAAATTTAGCAGTGCAATAAAAGCTACGTTTGACATGGAACAACTGAGATGAAGGGCTCAACATCATACTTGTGTCTCTGTGTTAGTGTGTGTCGGTGTGCAAGAGTGTGAGATAGCTTACTTGGAAAATGAAGGGCTCCCAAGAGTGTTTGCTCAAGTAGGCTTTTATACTAGAACGGAAAATGGGCTGTGCTGTCATCTTTTACCCCTCAGGCACAGACAGACAGACAGACAGACAGACAGAGAGGGAGAGAACTGTCCCCTGCTAAGCTTCACCTGCTTCTGCAACACAAATGTAAACTGAAAAGGAGAGATTTTCACTTTAAACGCTTTTATAGTGCACACCAAAGACTGCTGTAGTTCTCCAGACTAGTTTATTATTCAGTTAAGCCTGAGTCTGGAAACTGTTTTGAACAGCAGAACGGCCATCAGTAAAATAGCTAATTAATATCCATTTGCTTTCACACAATAGTTTTGCAGGGTTTTAGCACATACAAATGCGTGAGTTAATTTACATATACTGTCATTTCTCTGGTGCAAGTCCGGGTTAGGTAGTTTTTTCAATCTTTTTTTGATATTAAAGCCATAGTCACACCAATCCAGCCTGGTGACAGATATATTTTTTTGTCATGTGGTATTTTTGCTTACTTTGCCAAACAGTAAAACACACCTAACAATAAGACAATAATATTGTCTTATTATTGTCATAAGACAATAATGTTATTGTATAAACAATAATAATATTTGCTCTTCCGCCCACCAATCAAAACCCAGTTAACAATTTTAGGCTGTGTAAGTGTTTCCGTAACGTTTCCCTTTAAGTAACAAAAAAGTTGTAGGAACATTCAAAATGTCCAGTTTTTTAGACATTGTATTAACATTCTTTCTTTGTTATAAAAACATTAAAAAATTTTTTTTTTAAATATTATGTTTTTTTATTTAAATGTTATTCTGTAATATTTTTAAAACGTTCCACTAACAGTGTTTTTGACATATGATATAACCATTGAAAAACATACACTGTTACTGTAAGAACGTTAGCTAACATTTTGAAAAAGTTCCCCGTTAGCTAGGAAGTCACAAATGTTATGACACACGTCTTTTTTTTCCCCAGAAGGCTGCAGTGCTCTGGGGAGGGAGGAACCAGAGACAGACTGATGATCTCTTCTGTACCTCCCATCTGTGGTTTGGGTTCCTACGGTTCCCTTCCCTGCAGGCCCGTGTGATGTAGTGTAGAGGGCCCGGGCCTGTGAAACGCTGTCTGCTGTGAACTAATGTGCTTGTATTTCTCCTGCAGCATCATCTGTTTCTCTCTCTGTAGCCATTTGCCTCCACTCCTTCTGTGAATCTGACACCCGATAGATCTCCTGCCTTTCATTCCTCTGCTCAAAGACGACGAGAGAGGGAGGAAACATAATGAGCTGGAAAGATGTAGAGTGAGATAAAGAAAGAAGGAAAGATTAAGGGTCAAAATGGGCAGCGGACAGAGAAGAAGGGGATTCAGAGAGATGGAGAGAGTGATCAAAGCCAGATCTTTCTTTCTTCGAGGCATTTCGGTTGCGTCTGGTCCTCGGCCAAGTGCGCCGAGTCAATGATGCTCCTAATCTGGATTCAGACGCACATTATCACGGTCCTGAAGGAATCTGGACCCCACTCATCTATTGAGGATGGCTTCTCTGCCGATCTCTCTCCCTGGCATAGAGCATTAATGTGATGTAAAGGCCTCTATTTCTCCGCTCACAGCAGGCCCACACTCTGCCCTTTGTCTGGCTGAATTCAGCTGCTAAATGATTACAAAAAGCACCTGATTACTTTTGTGCAGGTGTCAGCTAAGCAACACTGAGTGGAGGCCGAAGTGTGAATAGCCTGTTGTTGAAAATTGACTTCAATGGGATAATAGCAAAGTACCTTTATTTCAGCATCCTAAGGCTGTTTTCACATATTAAATGTGGCATTGTGTGGCCCAGCTAATAGAACGCTTTTTTGACATTATATGTATATTAAAAAAGTGATTTTAAAATGATGATTTTAAATTAAAAATATATATATTTCTAATGTAAAAAAGTTTAAATAACGTTCTTATAACAAAACTATTAACATTAATACAACGTCTGAAACACTATTCATTATTCAATATAACGTTTTTGTAACTTAATATAAACATTTAGGGAAATGTTTTTATAGATTATAATTTTTAGGTGGGAAGATGTTTAAATGTAGAATCATATATGTAATTTATGGTTTAAGGAAAGAACGACCGTGTACAAGGCTGAATCAATCTGTTCTGCTGGCGTATTTAAAAAGAAATAACAGTACAGTTTGTTCCTGGAAGCAGCCATGTGTGACAGCACCTCAGTGTACTCGCACATGTTTTCAGAAACAAAACTAAACATGCAAATTGAATGGCTGGGTGATCGGGGTCTGGATTTCCTTTATATATCATAGAATACATGTAATACAATTTGACTGTCCAAAAGTCTGAGACCACTGTTGAAAATGCTTCTATAGTACATTTTTCATATTGTTTTAAATTATGTCATCAGCATAACAATTTGAGTGAAAATCTGAATAAAAAGATTAAAGTGAATTTCAGTATTTAATTTGTATGTCTCCACAAGTTTGTGCAAAACTTGATATTAAATATTAACCAAGCATGATATAAGAAATGTTACGAAAATCATATTGTGTGATTCAATGGAAATAGGTTACCAAACCAAATTACCATTGGTTTACCTATGTAAACCAGTTAACATTGCAAATATCACAAATTTGCCAACTGGATTGGTGACCTAGACTGTATTCAGAATATGAAATATTTCTTATTTCATTTATTGTACATCATAATGTCTATTTGCACTAAATGTCTTGATTTCCAGGTTTGATATAGTTTTAGTGTGGTCTCAGACGTGGGGATCTTGCTGCATATCCTCTATAATGTTACATGATCTAATTATATGTAATTATGTTGTGTATGTATTTATAGTATATATAGTTTATAGTATATTATACAAAATTAAAACTTTTCCCTGTTTCTTCACACTCTTTTTGAATACTTTAATTTTCTTCACAATAATGTTTCATTAAAAACCACCTTTCATTCTCACTCCATGAAGCAAAAGTTTCCGTGTAAAAGCCCTCTTGAGACTGTAGCCTCCAGTGCTGTGCGATCATAGCGTGTCTGTCGTCGCTAAGTGTATTGGCGGTGATCAATCACCAAAGCCGCTTCTCAGACGTTTCAAAGACAAGAATGACACTCATTTACTTTGTGAAGATCCTGCTCGCTTTGTTACTGCCTCGCAAATCCTAATGCTTCCATCACACTTGGATCAAGACTAGCTCCAAATCTCCCATGATACAGAAACAGGACACACACACACGCACAGATTTAGTTTTTGGGGTGAATCTTTGTCTTTTAAACTCTGTGTGGTGTGATAAATCCTTTTTGACTGCTGCATGTTAAACCGTGCCGCTTCTGCCAGGAGATCTAGTTGTGTCAGTCCAAAAGTGGGCATATGCCCTCTCCCCCAGCCTGTGCCCAAATGCTGACTCCATCTGTCTAGATGTCACACTCACATTTTCCAGCCCATTTCTGTCACTGCAGGATGCTGTCAAGGTGTTTAACGTTTGTGTGGTTTGGAGAGGAAAGCTTTTTTACATTGCTGAGCTCTTTTATGAAACGTTATTGTGGGCCAGACACTCAGTCATTCAGAGAGGGAAAAAGGGATCAAATCTAATTCTCCTCAGCTGGATATGAAGGGAAACCAATCAGTTTATGACACTGCTGGTCTGTGTAGGAAAGTGAACGTTTAAATGGGAGATTTACGTCTTTTTCAGAATCAGCAGCGTGTCTGTGATGAAGCGAGTGGTTTGGGGTTTATGCTGTATGGTGGCCCTGAACAGCATTTTGACCCTTATGCAGTGTCACTGCATGAGACATAAAGCTAAGGGACACCTGCAAATGATGCTAGACCTGTTCTTAACACTAACTGGACCAAGGTTATCTTTAGTGGATGTACGGTATGAAGTTAATCCTGCTGGAGTTTATACAGGTGTGCTAGCAGGGCCACCACAGGTCTATCTATCACATTAACTACAGCCATGTTGCATTAAAGGTGCGGTCACACTCTAGATTTAACTGGACTCAATTCACTTTCATTTACTATGGGTAGAGTGGAAAGGCAAGCACATGGATGGAAGTTTTCTCTTTTGCTGTGTTCCAATGGTCAAAAATACATATAGATATTTATAGATGTGTGTATTAGTTGTAATGTTTCTCTTATCCAGGGACATTCCTTCATTTTAAGTGTTGTCCAAATACTGTAAATACAGCAGCTGCTGTATAGATGCTGTGTATAGTTACAGTCTTTGTGTGTGTCTGTGTGTTTGTCTGTGGGTGTGTGTGTCTGTGGGTGTGTGTGTTTACTGGTACCACTCACTCACTACGATGACCAGATGTCCCCATGAGGAAACAAAATAATAAATGATACACAATGATCTTGTTTTGCAAATCTAAATTAGCAGAAGGTTGTCTGTGATGGTTAGGTTTAGTGGTAGGGTCGATGACGATACATTAAATGTCAAGTTCTGTATTGTTCCCTTTTACCACTTAATGAATGAATTCCACTTAATGTAATTCCTATAAACATTTTTGAAACATAAGATGAGCCAGTCAGAATGATCATACATTGTAATTCCTATACCATTCCAGATATATGAATTGCAAATGTCACATAATTATATGCATAATATATTTTTCTCATTTACCAGAATCAAGTTTATGCTCAAGATTTCAGGATTATTACCTTCCAGTAATAAGTTCCAATTGAATTGTCATCATAGCCAGCAAATGTTCAAAAAAGCAATCTTACAATGTGAGAGGAATAATTAAGTTCTGCTTTATTGTAATTCTAATACAGATTAGATATTCTCTCTCTGTCTTTATGTAAATACAGACACAAAAACTGCTTTTTTATTAAAGATGAGCGGCCCAAGGGGGAACATATTAAATATTTCATCCGCAGATATGGGGCTCATTACATGAGACTGTTTTGACATTATTTGATGCTTGGGGGCCGACCCATCTTAAAGATTAAAGCAAACTCACACACACACGTAAAAACATTCCCCTTGATGGCATTTAATCAAAGAATGCCGCATGGGTACAAACCTTTCGACACAAATCGTATCTAAACAGTATGAAAATAAAGAATATTTATCCCTACCACTCGCATCCACTTTCCAAGGTAGTGAATAATGCAAAAAACAGCTATTATTTACATTGTTGTTTAAGTTAGTATTTGTAAGACAGTGGATTCGATTCATTTTAGACAGTGAAAGATATGTAAAGAATAGATGAATGAACATTCTGTCATTATTTGCATACTATGTTGATCTGAACCCATACGGTTATTTGTATTTCTGTGGAACATAAACGCTGGTCATTTTCATGCTATTAGTCTCCATAGGGACTGAATTTCTAGAGCTTTGGTGCATAATTCACTCACTTGGAATATTGCAAGTCATTGTCCATTATAATGTCATAGACAAAAACCAGCACATATTTTCAAAATGTCAAATTTTGTGTTTTACAGATGTTAACAGGGAACATTCTTAGAATGTTGGCTTACATTCGTGCTAAGGTCTCTCAAAGTTCTTTTGCTCAAAAGTTCTTGCAGTAACGTTAGTAGAACACTTTTTTTAACATTCTATATCATAAATAAATGTCATTGTTACACCATAAGCGGAACATTAAAAAATGTTATAAATTTAAAAATGTTTGAATAATGTTATTGTATGGAACTAAGCAGTACAACGTCAAAAAAAATGGACGTTTTGGATGTTCCTAGAAAATAACATTTCTAATGTTACTTAAAGGAGAACGTTCTATAGAGAACGTTAGCCAATGTTCTGAGAACGTTCCCTGTTAGCTGGGTTTTTGCGCTGGATTGCACAGCCATGGTGAAGGAAGGAGAGGCCGAGTGCATCCTGAAATTTTTTTCCAGTTTAAACCCTCAGTGAACCCTCAGTCTGCCTCTTGGAAGACTGAAACGTTAGGGAAACATTATTACAACCTACAATTGTTCACTAGGGAGGAAAGAAGGTGGTTTAACGTACTGACAGAATTGTTATTTTGCAGATTAATTGATTCTATAATGACAAGACATAAATGCATTCTCAAGTACATATGTGTCTGAGTTTTTTAAGCTCACTTGCATCTAGAGACATAAATTTAGCATAAATATTCTTTCTCTTATTCCAAAAATCCTCCTCTCTGCATGACCCCCACAACGCTCACCAGGTTAAACTGCAAGGGCATTGATTCAGTAGTAAACAGAGCCAGCTCTTTTTCCTGCTTAACTGGTACATTAATATATCGCGGGTATGTCCTGAGGGAGCTCGGAGACGCTCTGCCAACTGAGCTTCAACGTGCTCCAAATGACCGCCTGCATCCCACTTATTATCTCAGGGGTCTGTCTGAGAGTCCTTCCCTTTGCTCCTACAAAGCCGCCGTCAGATGGGCTTTATCCAGTGAGAGCACTGCTGGATGGGCATATATGTGTTTACGTGCAGGGACCGTCTCCTAAAACTGTCATTGGATGTCCTTGAGCTGTTATTTCCCCTGTTTAATTTCCATTGGTCACACACCACTATTAAGTAGTTGCTAATGCCGTGTCTCTCAGCTGTATATGAGCTAATGGGGACATATTGGATGGTAATAAAAACATTGTAGCACATTCCCCAGACCTTTGTCGAAGGATAACAGCTGGTCCACATTGCTGCTTATTTTATTATAGTCTGTATTCTTTTTACATATGCGGGTGTGCTGAAATGACTTTTGAAATGATTGTCTCCTAAAAAGTATTTGTCAAATAAAACTCATACAGATATTCTTTGATCAATGTGCTGTTTAAATATGCAGCTTTTGTTCACCAGCAGATAGATAAAAATGTGGCCTAGAAATTGTGATCATTTCTGTAGGCTGTGTGCTATATACGCATCGACGTCTGTCGATGAATGTGTTGTCTGAAACTGCAGTCGATGCTGTTTGAAGCTACATGTTGCCTGAAACCTTTAAAAGTTTTTAAACCTTTAAATATCCTTTGATTATCTGTGTGAACAGTCTTAAATTTGTAGCTTTGATTAAATGTTTCCTATATAGAACTTAATGGTGAGTTTAAAACCAAACTTACATTTACATTTACATTTAGTCATTTAGCTGACACTTTTATCCAAAGCGACTTACAAATCAGGACAGGAAGCAACTTATTCTTATTAGTACCATGTGATTTATAAATCCATGATGTTGATGTTATCCTGCTTCCCAGCTAAGAGTTTTAGGTTGTAAGAACGTTTCTCTAATGTTTCCCTTAGTTACAAAAAAAATTATTTTGAAAGTACGTTCACTGTTATCTGGGTTTTTGCACTGGATTGCACAGCCATGTGCATTCAGGAGGGGCCGAGTGCATTCAGAAATATTTTTCTAGTTTAAACCCTCAGTGAACCCTCAGTCTGCCTCCTGGAAGACTGGGATTTGCCAGCGTTTACCTACCCACAATCCATTATTTAGTGCTGGATAAAGGCTGAGGGCAGAACTGAGCTTTACTGTTCCCTCTGTTCGCCTGCAGTTTTTATAAGAGCGCTTTGAACTGCGATTACATTCTTTCTGTGGTTATATTTGACTGGGTCTTATGCATCATTCAGTTGTTTTCAGTGTGCAGAAGAGAAGCAGGCAGGCGGCCATCTTGGTGCCAGGAAAGCTTTAAGTGTGAAATCTTTCTCTATGACACAGCTTCTCGAGTAATCCTCAGTTTTGTTAATACAGGATGAGAAAAGATATTTTATAACAACATTTGTTATGCATGTTACACTTGGCTCTTTTCCCGCTCGGCGAAAGGAGACAAATTAATGCGTGAGTGGAAATAAGACAGTATCATATGCATTTCAGAGTACCATATTGTCATATGATACTTTTAAAACACACACGCCTGGGTTCCCCGTGGCTTTCTTTGGCTGAGAGACCTTTGCAAATTGCCGCATTAAACCGCAGTGGGCAAAAACAAGGGTTTTATTTATTCCATTTTCTGTTTTGAATCTGCTGTATGGTAGGAAAACTGTACGTTCAGCTCTTAATGGCTGCTTGGGCAACATCTTCACAGCGGTACGTCAAAATGATATTCAGGTCCATGTGGCACATTTCCTCCTCACTAGTTACGGTTTACAAAAATGCAGTTATCTGATTAAAGGTTTTGAAAAGTTCACTGTCAGCTTTACACGCAAAGTGTGGCGGCTGTCATTTGAGGCGTCGTATACAAGCGGAATGTTATTTAACTGTGAACAGATGCTGCTTTCCGCATTGATATGTACTGAGAATTATCACTTTGAAGATGAACGTGTTGTTAAATAAATACATGAGAAATTTGATGTATAAGTTGACAGCGATGTGACATGCTACACTGCGTTAAACAACAATTGTCCTAAACGGCTGCCTTAACGATTTTCTCATTGTATGATATCATGCATGTATTTTGTAATGAACTTATGTTACTTGACAGATTACATTGACAGGCACTTCAAACAATGTATTTGTAGAACCACAGAACTATATAAAGCTACAATCCATATTTGTTTCCTCTCAAATGAAGCCAAACTGACATTTCCCAGGACATCGAATCGACCGCTCAAACTGTAAATCATTATTATAAGCTTCCATTGTGAAACTGGGTGAGGTAAGGAAACCATTTTGAATATCGATCTGTTATGTACTTGCTCAATAACTGTTTTCTGTGACAGGATAAAGTATCTGTACAAAGTCATTATTAGATTGATTTAGCTGAAAAGAAACACTGTGGCTCTATCAAAACATTGCTCTGATTGTTTGATTGCTCTGATTGATGAGTGTCTCAACCAACCCAACATAGCAAAATGAAGGGGGATGAGTTTTTCTGATACCTGTTTAAAAACAGCTATTTCTTTTGCTCTTTTGTTTGGTGGCGCTGGTGCATTCATCACTGTTTAAGAAACTGTAGAAAAGGTCAATTTAAATATATGAAAAATAAAAAGCTATGAGATCCGGTTATAGCACAGAAGATAAACATGTTTTTCCCTACAAATGAATATACATTCTAATTTAAAATCATACTATTGAATTTAAGAAAAGTTCATGTCATTTGTTAACCATGTAAACAAAATAAAGATGGTTTGTACAGTAATGGGATGAATACAGTTGGAAATCGTGGCCAATGGAGCAGAGGAATGTCATTAAGTCATCTGACATTACAACAGCAATTCTGTGATTCTCTCAGCGAGAGCCCACGTTCTGCCTCCTTTTTCTTCCTTAGCATTTGGCTGTAACCTTTGCGAGAGTCTTGTGTGAGTCACGGAGACGATAGGTGCCTGTGCTCTAGCCGAACAGCAAGGGCACAGAGCCCGGGCCTTTATGACTCTGACCTTTAACAGACGGCTACAAGAATGAAACAGCAGCGCTGAAATGAACAGCACGTGTGTTGCCCCTGCAAAATGAAAAATCACGCATGTGTGTGTACGGCACACGTTTTTTGGGCTTGAAGAGGTCAGTGGCTCAGGATCCGTGATGAGTTTTGTGTCAAACAAATGTGGTTGTCCCAAA